>MU188571.1:33091-60737 GCA_016904865.1 Pissodes strobi
CAAACTCATAAAGCTATTTTTGGAGAATGTGGTAGGCCATATTGGATGATCCGCCATTTTGAATTTTGGAAAATTAGCTCCGAATTCGTAATCAGTTACCTTAAAAGTATATGCAAAGTGATTTTTAAACTCATAAACCTATTTTTTGAGAATATAATCGGTCATTTTGAGTTTTGAAAAATTAGTACCGAATTCGTAATCAGCGACCTTAAAAGAATATGTAGAGTGATTCTTAAACCCATAAACCCATTTTCGGAGAATGTGGTCGGCCATATTGGATCCGCCATTTTGAATTTTGGAAAATTAGTACCGAATTCGTAATGAGCGACACCGCAAACATATGAGGCTCATTTTCAATCACGCATGAACTATTTCTTCACTTATTGTCAACTTTTTACGATTTGGTTACAGTGTGCGTCGCCGTCGCTTAGCTTTTCAAAAAAATGGTTGGTTGGAAATGGTACTATAAATTTATTTTTTTTTATTTTAAGTTGTCAAAAGGTACCACTGCATTTCAAGTTTTAACAGAGAGCCCTTATAAAAATGACATAGAAAACAAGATTGATGATAATAACAAGAATAAAATAAAATTGGATCTAAATAAAGAAACCAGAGGAAAAGGTGAACGCTCCAAGAGAAATAAATCAGTCAAATTAAAACCAGTCGTAAGAAAGAAGAAATCGTCAGTAAGAAGTATGAGGTATGATACTGCATAATTTGCAATGAAAATACGAGGGAAAGCTTGATTCAGTGCACAGTTTGTAAGTTCTGCACACATGATCTTTGTGCTGGAGTTAACAAAGAGACAGTCACTTATCAATGCGACAATTGTAGCTGGTAAATCCTTAAAGTACTATTTAGGCACACCAGAGTACGAATTAGGAGGAATGATCCTATTTCGTACTTTTTCTAGATTTTTTAAATTACAGAAATTGGATTTGTTTTGCAAAAATATGTTAAGGAACTAATTAATGTTTAGGTTTATTTACTTGTTATTTTACTATTACTGCCCCTTGTGCAACGAAAACATCTTAGGTGGTACGATTTAGGCAAGTTTACCCTACTATCCGAATTGGGTGCCGCAGTGAAAGGGATATAGACTAAATTATTATTCGCAAATCTCGACGCCTCCACCAGGGTATGCCCTGTTCTTCTTCCATAGGAACGCGGCGGTCTGACATCCTTCGAGGTCTCTGTGGCAACGGTCTTGTAGCCACGTTGTGCACTTGAGGCAGTTGGTTGAGTCTGCAAAATAATATCAATACAGATAATTTAGAATGAAAACCGAAAATAAATATTCAATAGATATTAGAAAATGCTGTTTTAAAAGAGATGTCTTCAATTATGTTTCTCTAACCCTTTCAGTCACTTTGTGTACATTTGTATACATAATATTCAAAAATTGTTTTTACCGACACAATATATAATAGTATATTATTTTATATGGAGGAAAAGTGACACTTTTCATGGCGCGCTCGTGTTGAACAGCCGAACGGAATGAGGCTGGTAATAGAGAGCATGCCATGAAAAGTAACTTTTCCTCCAAATAAAATATGCTGTTTTTTCTTCAAATGTCGACAAATTAATGCAAAAACATCTCTTTTTAATAGTAATAATATCTAATTATTATTAAAGATAAGTGAGTTCGCAAGGCGGCTTAGACCGGTGTCGGTGAATAGGCACAGGTTGTTGCTATGGTAATGTAAAATAAAGCTGTCAGTGGACACTGTCAACAATAATTATTTTTTTAAGATTGCGTCTCCGATTGCGTTTTAATTCCGTGTTGATACGCAGTTATTGAGTAAGTTCGATTAAATAATAACCAATTTGTTCCTAAATTAGTGATTTTTAGAAATGCAGTCACAAATTTAGTGATAAATACAAATTGTAGTTTAATAAATCCTGAGTTGTTGACGCTTATTTTTTGTCTGTTTGTATTGTATCTATGTTGCTATGACAACACGTTTACCTCCGCCGGCGGAAAAGTGAAAAGTAAAGCTCCGGCGGAGGAAAAACGAAACTTCACGGCCGCCTACACAGTCGAGTAATGACGGATTTACTGACGTTTGAAGAAAAAATATATTTCGTATAAGTGAATGTGCCCACCAGATGGGGCCTTCCACTGCGACCCTTGGTCTATTGTGGCTCACGTCTGTGGTTTCCACTAGGCCAGAGGCTCGATCCTTTTCATGAAGCCGATTAGCTTTCTGAGGTGGATAGTTTTCAAATCTACAAGTGTAATTTGAGAATTTTTAAACACTGTTTGTCTGGCTCTTTCCATTGCTGGACAGTGGCATAAAACATGCTCCATTGTTTCTTCGCCCTCCAAGCACAAGCGGCACTCCGTCTCTTCAGAAAGCCCTATCTAGTACATGTGGCTTCTTAGCCGACAATGGCCAGTGTACATGCTAACTACAGCCTGTACCTGCTGTCGGCCAAGTTGAAGAAGTTGTCTAGTTCTCACTCTTGATGGCAGATTCACTGCCATCTTTGAATGAGTCAGGCCTGTCTTTGTCTACAAAATGCTGTTGGGCCCACTTGGAGAAGGCTTCTTTAGTTGTATTGTAAGCTATTCCCAGTACTGGTTCTTGTCCTATGAAGGCCGTTACGGCCGCCTGCTTCGCAAGAGCATCAGCTCTTTCGTTGCCTTCATATTCTGTATGTCCAGATATCCAGATCAGTATAAGTTTATTTTCTCTACCTAGTTTGGTGAGTAATTCCTGGCAGTTCCATACTGCCTTCCTTGGATGAACAACGGCTAGATTAAAGAGCTTTCAAAGTCGCTTGAGTGTCCGAGATATTTTGATTGACTTGCCTTTCCAGTTTCTATTGATGAGCCACTGTGCAGTCATATCAATGGCTTGAACTTCAGCCTGAAAAATGTTTGCATTTTTGCCTAGGGAACATTTAAGCTCATTTTTATTCCATGCTGCGGTTCCTGTGCCATCATTGGTCTTGAAGCCGTCAGTGAACCAACTATTATCTGTTGTTCTCAGATGTTCAGAGTTTTATTTCCATTCGTTCCTCTCTGGTATAGGAGGTGTTTACTTTACTTTGCCAAATCATTTTCATGTGTGACATCTGTTATTAGACCAATAACACAACACAATTTTGTTTTGCCATTCGAGAATGAATTGCAATGAGTAAGTACTGTATTATTTTATATATTTTTATTAAAACACCATCAAAAAAATGGGCTAATATATAGTAAGTGAATCTTATAGACATAATACAAGTTGTTTTGTAATTGCCTATATGGTGAAGTTCAAAGTATTATGTTCACAAATGTAGACAATGTTACATGGCATGTATAATTTTTTTAGCGAATAGACGGTATCTTACTAACAAAGAACTATTGGAAAAATTTGAAAAAGGATATTCAGAGGTTGTCTAACCAGCGATGAAAACGAAAAGTTTTATAAGTACCCGACCCCGTGAAGGAGAGTCTATTCCCATCTTTCAGAATATGAAGAACTAAATTTTGATACTAATGAGGATGGCCACATGACCGCTGAAGATGAGATAGGATTCGCATTGCAAAACAATAATGAGTTTGAAAATGGAGAATCAGTCTATTCCAAATATTTTATAACAAATAAGCAATATATAGAATGGATGAAAAATGTTTCGTTTCAAACAATACACTTCCGTTTCGTCACAGAAGAAAGCAGAGCTACCATAGAACAAAATGAACTTCACCCCACAGATTATTTTATGAAATATTTTCCAGGTAGTTTATATCAATATTCTGTTGAGTATACTAATATGTATTCATGCACTACAAGAAAATAATAACTTTTATCCAACAACACTCAAGGAAATAAAACGCTGTCTTGGTCTAAATTTAATAACTGGTTGTCTAAAATTTTCGAGGTTGAGAATGTATTGGGATAAAAATGCAAGTAGATATATTTCCTAGCACTATGGGTATAGATTTTCATGCTACGCAGGAATCTGCATTGTGTCGAATAACTTACAGAATCGCGACGATAATGACAGAATGTGTGAAAAACAATTGAAACAATTTTGAAAAAATGCAAGGAAGTTGAAATAGAGGAAAATAATTGCGTCGATGAGCAAACGGACCCGTTCAGGGAAAAAACAACGTAAAGCATGTAAAAGGAGATTTCAACGTACATAACATCGACTGGTTGAAACACTCCAACAAAAACGACGAGAAGCCAAGACTTTTGCTATAAGTCACGGACTTACTTAGCTGGTTGACGAACCTACCAGGATCCCTGAGCATCAAAAAGACTTTGCTAGCCTCCTGGACCTATTCTTAACAATTAATCCTGACCTCTACATCGTAACTGTTCAACCTCCGTTGGGCTCATCAAAACATAGGAGCCACAGGTACCCTGAAAGATTTGGAACTACAGATCTGCAAGCGTGATCTTCACGAGTTTTATCTCTCTTTTTCTTGTCTGCTTTAGTAAACGCGAAGAAAGGTTAAAAACGTTTCCCATTAACTCCCGTCCATGTAGTTCCCATCATGTCCAAAGTAATGGAGAAACTGATCAATGAACAGCACTTAAAATATCTCGAATCATTAGGCATCATAAGCGATCGCTAGTATGGCTTCCGCAAGCTCAGATCAACGGGAGATCTTCTGACTTACGTGAGCTATCTGTGGACCAAAGCCATCGAGAGCTACAACAAATCTCGTGCAGTGTCTCTCGACATATCCAAAGCATTTGATCGGGTGTGGCATGACAGATTGTTAAGCAAACTGACAACATACGGACTACCATCAGCACTGCTTCTATGGCTTTCCAATTTCTTAAGGGATCGAAGCATCCGAGTTGGCACATCTCTCGGAGGAATTTAAAAACAATGCCGGGGTTCCTCAAGGGTGTATATTATCTCCCACACTGTTCGTGCTCTGTATTGACGATCTCTTAGACAGGACAAGCACTCTTATATCCTCATTCATGTCATCGACTCCAATGACCGCTGATCATTCCCAACGCGAGCGAGAAAATCAGATTGCTGCCATCAATGAGGATATGAACGCCATCGAGGAATGGGGTGAGGAAAACAATGTCCAGTCTAACGCAGAAAAGATCCAAGCAGCTGTCTTCTTCAAAAAAGCAAACACCGCAGGACATGACTTATCAATGACAGGACAAACAGTAACGGTGGCCTCATCCATAACTTGCTGGGCATCAACGTAGAAAACAACATGTCTTGGCGTAATCAAGCCACCAAAATCACCAAGGCAGCAGCACAAAAGCTAAGAGCACACTATAGAACAAAAAAAAATTGCATATACTCATCCAGACTTGATTTGTTAGTAATTATGTTAGTGCCGGTTTTCAAGTACCATTACGAGAATTGTAACCCTCTTATACTCAATGTCATCAATCAATGGACATGTTGGCCAGCTTTTTTCATATTTACGACAGTAACCAATTACTAGAGCACCCTAGAATAAGAAAATTAGGTATTGTAGAAACACAAATAATTTTAGTAATATTATACGACCATGCTTTATTAATGAACCATTCTATATCATCGAATTGTGAGATTTTTTGTTTTTTGAATTCATACCCTTGCAACATATGTATTTTAATAAGTGTTTATTAAATTTGATAGCATATCAGTGACATTTAAAAACAATTGCAATTGCTTTCGAATCACATTTCGTGTTAAATTTTATAATTATTGCGTTTGAAGTTTCTCTATTTAAAAGTGAACGAGTCTGATCAATTGGAATGTACTCCACCTAAGTTATGAGAAATAGCATTAAGTACCACACACACACTTCAGAAGTCAAAAGAAGCATATAGAAAGGAATATGATTTTTTAAATTGGTGTTTCCAGAACAATATTGAAATTGTCACTGAAAATGTAATGATTGTTTATTTTGAGATAATGGGTAAAACTAAAAAAAGTTCGACAAAATGAAGAAGTTATTCAATACTATGAACGATGCTAAATATTGAACAAAACACTGATATATCGAAATTTAATAAACTTATTATGTTATTGAAAAGATTATCGGATGGCTATGAAAAGAGAATCTTACAATTCAATGACATACAACGATTTATTACTGACGAGAAGTATCTTGCAATAAAGGTAAGTTTATTTGAATATGAGTAGTTTATGTTTTTACAATAATTTTCTTTTTCAACATTGCTTTATTAATGGGTTACAGTGGTGCTTGTAGGCATGAAGAGCTAGATGCAGTTTGGATCAAACTCATAAAAACATATAATAATATTAGACCAGTACATACACCTCATTGACAATTTTTCCTGACATATAAAAATGGTCATTGTACAACACAACCTATTGGAATTAACACAATGGGTCAAATTGCCGAAGGCCATGGCAACATTTTTAAAACTGCCAAATCCTGAACAGTATCTTTGTCACTGTTTTAGATGGTCGTTCATTTCACATTTGGCTAACCATGGCGGAGCTTTAGTAACAATTAAACGACATGCAGGTTGGAAATCTTCGGCAGTCGCAGAGGGCTATGTAGAGGTCTCATTAAAAAAGAAAACTGAAGTCAGCAGCGTCTACTTCAAATATTTCCAGCGGTATGCAAGTATGCATACTAAAAAAATATCGATGTTTCCAGTAATCTGCAACAAACATTCCAAAACATACCTGGTCTAACCGTTAATGCAGCTGCAAATGGTAAAAATTCTGTCAAAGTTTTGAATAATTCTATGATTACAAACGAGGATTAAATAAAAAAAGATTTTTAGTTGTTTTCATGTTATCATGTAATATTTAATAACAAATAATTATCTTAATCCTTTAATAAATAAATATATGATATAGTTAGGTCTGATTTTGAATTGACATCGTTTGACATTTGAATCAGGAATACCAATGGTCCAATACAAAAAAACCCCCAAAAAACAATGCTTTAACGCACCGATTTCAACTGTTTGGATGCTTTAATAAGCCATTTAAAGTACCGAAATAGAAAAAGTTTATTGTCACTCATGGGCTACACTCAACAAGAACATCTTAAGCATTGTTTATATTAAACTAAAACTAATGAATTAATTACAAAAAATGTGGAAATAATATTGAATATTCACTTTAAAAGGTGTTCAAAGTGACCTCCGTTTTGTTCGACACAAAAACGATAACACGTTAAGTGGTGGACGGCATCCCTCAACGACTGCTTCTGGTGGATTCGAATAAACTCTATTTCTTCCAAATTTTTCTGCCTTAAATCTGCTAAACTGTGGAATGTGTATTCATGATGCACTCCCTCTTTAAGTCATCCCCAGAAAGATCTGTCTATCAAAGTAAGATCAGGGCTATTGGGGCACCATCGAATTGAACCATTCTTTCCAACCCAAGTCTCATATTTTACATTTAAGAAGTGAGTCACGTTTGCCGTGTTGTGAGCAGGGGCACCATCTTGTTGTTGCCAAATGGATCGGTTGAGGATGTTAAGCGGTAATTCATCTAAAAAGTTATCTATTTCTTCAGTGAGAAATTGGTAATATCTATCACCAGTTAGATCACCTTCGTAAAAAAATAGGCCCTAATATTCTATCACCAACAACGCCACACCAAACACTGAAAGCTTTTCATCCTGATGTTTTAACAGCTTTAACAAGGCGAGAGTTTTCTTGACTCCAATAATGGGTATTATATCTAGTATACACACTTTCTGTTGCAAAGCATGCTTCGTCTGTCCATATTATTCTGTCAAAAAAAGTGTCGTCCATGCCTAGTTGTCTCAACATAGCAGTACAAAATTCAAGTCGTGACGTTTATTTTCTTCGGAAAGTTGTTGAACTTTCCAAAACCTACAAGGTTTGTATTTGAACATCTTGAGTGTGCTTTGAGCTCAGTAAAATGTGGTATTTAATGCTTCACATGCTGTAGGTATAGAGTGAGTTGGTTTTTTTTAAATTATTTAATGTTTAGAAACAAATTAGTAAAATCAGGTTTTGCATATACCATTAAAATAAAGAAGAACATCTAGATGAATACGATCGTCAGGTTGTCGCACTGTCCTTTTTTTTCTTTTAAAATCTTGAAAATTTATTATTTTCCTGTAGACTTTCGCAAAGGTGTTCAAACTTGGAACTTGCAGGTTCTGATACAACCTTGCATATAAAGTCCTAGATTCCCTCTTATTTTTATTACATGCCATAAATATATTAGCCCATAATGAGTGAAAATAAACTTTTTAACTTTTTCCGGATGCTTAATTATCATCGACGACTGACATTTACCGATGTTTCCATAGAATCCCCGTAATGACTTAAGTAAATTCATATACGAAGGGTGTAGAAAACATATTAATAGTACGATCTTCAATCATCGATAGCGCGAAAACAGTTGAATGTAGGTATTTGTTATATTAAATGAAATATACTCGAAAATTTACGTAGAATCAGAATATGTAACATTATATCGGGTATTCCATTTCAAAAACCTAGTAGTAGTAGTAGTAGTAAGGGTTGGGGGCCGAAGCCCGGTAAGTAGGCCTATAAGTCCCTTTTCACCGTCCCCGATCCGCCCTCCCCTACCTGGCTACTTCCAACACCCGGCCCGCACTGAAACGGCCCGTCACCTTGATAAAGGTGAGGACGTCCTCCCAGTCCAGATCCTTTAGATCTTCCCGAGCAAGTGTTGGTGCTCCCAGTATCTTCCTCCTTAGGCGACTACACCTATCACAAATTCCTATTCGGGCAGAGTGGGCTGTCCCTCACGCCGATAAGGTGCAGATGTCTGTTTAGGCTTCCATGCCCAGTCAGAATACCTACCAAGTTCCTGATGTCCTCTCGGCTCTTTTTTAGCAGTCGCCTTGCTCTGGATCCGTCAGGATTTAGAATCATTTCCTTGGCTTGTCTGCATCCTTTTTTTCCTCTCCAATTGTGCTTTGTCTTGTTCCAGGCCCAGTTATTTAGTTCCTGAGAGATTTGCCTTTTACTTAAGCCCAGACCAGGTTCTGGACCGACGAGGTGGCTCATTGAGCCTTGTCTTGCCAATTCATTCGTTGCCCTCGATGCCACTGTGCCCTGGAACCCATCTGAGTCTTACTTCCTTGCGCACAGCCAATCTATCTAGGGCGTCTCTACATTCCTGAACTAGCTTACAGCTTGCCCTGGGTCTTTGGATCGCCCTGAGAGCGGCTTGACTGTCCGAGTAAATATATATACTCTCTACACCTTCTGTTACCTCCGCCTTGGTTGCTACTTTCAAAATAGCAAACACCTCCGCCTGGAAAACAGTGGCATATATCCCCAGCGAAGTGTTTTCTCCTGATTTAGTGTTGTCTAGGTATACACCGGCTCCGGATGACTGTGTATTACCATCCATGAGCCGTTAGTGTACTATGCGTGTACGCCGCTCGGCGTACGTACCTGGCCTGACAGGCACTCTTCCCTTGATGGAAATTCCACTTGGAAATTTCTTCTCAGTCTTAATCTGCCTTCTGGAATATTGCATTTAGTCGCAATGATAGATAGATCCCTACTCATTTTGGCGGAAATAGTCGTATGGCATTTCCCTGCGTAGTCCGTTCGCCATAGGCCGATGTCCATCATCCTTTTGTGAGCCGCCATTGCCTCTCTCTCAATCCAGATCGGGAGGTCCGGCAGCCCCAGGATGATGTTCAGTGCTGCTCCGGGAGTTGTTCTCAATGCTCCGGTAATACCCAAACAAGCCAGCCTTTGCAGTCTGGCCAGTTTCTGGGCATTAGTGGCTCTGGCCACCGCTGGCCACCAGACCACGGATCCGTAGGAAATCCTCGGTCTAATCACAGCAGTGTACAGCCACTGGAGGATGTAAGGTTTTAAACCCCATTTCCTACCTACCGTTCTCCTTAGTTGCCACATAATCGCGGTTGTCTTATTCACTGCCTGTTCAACGTGTGCCTTCCACGTCAATTTACTGTCTAAAATAACTCCCAAATATTTGACTTGTTGACTTAGGCCTCGTCTGGTAGAGTATGGGATGTATAAAACCTGTTAGATTTCGTTTTCTTGTGAAGAGAATGAGTTCGGTCTTCCCTGGGAGACCATTCTCCTCACACCAACCTTGAACTATCCGACACGCCACCTGCATACGCTCGCAGACCGTTCTCACGAACTTGCCCCTGATCATTACTAGCCCGTCGTCAGCATATGCTTGTGCGTAGAATCCTTCAAGATTTAACCTTCTCAGGAGGCTGTCCATCACCAGGCACCACAAATGTGGCGAGAGGCAGCTGCCTTGTGGGCAACCTCCTCCTACCCCGGCTTCGACGTGAACTTCTCCCAGCGTGGCGCTAATCTTTAGGTCTTCCAGTGCCGTTTTTACCCACTTGACCAAATGAACTGGTGTTCTCTTGGCCTGGAGGGCTTCACATATAGTTTTCGTTTTAGCCTTATCGAAAGCTCCTTCTACGTCAAAGAAGAGCGCTAGCGCCATTTCTTTGTTTTCTATTGCCTTTTCAGCCCTTCTAACGACAGAATGGAGAGCCGTTTCAGTCGACTTCCCCCATCTGTGGGCGTGCTGATTATCATGTAGAGGAGAATCAGTTAGGATCTCTTCCATGATGATCTTGTCAATCATTTTTTCCATTATCTTCATTAAAAATGAAGTTAGACTTATAGGCCTAAAGGACTTGGGATGGGAATAGTCTTTCTTCCCTGCCTTGGGGATGAAGACGACATCCGCTGCTCTCCAAGCTTGTGGAACGTACCCTAGTGCTATGCTGGCCTCGAATACTTTCTTTAAGTAAGGGAGTAACGTGTCAAGGCCCGCCTGCCGCATCATGGGTATAATTCCATCCGGCCCTCCTGCCTTATAAGGACTGAACTCCCCCACTGCCCAAGTTATGGATTCCTCAGTCACCACACTGCGGGCAAGGTTCCAGTCCATCTCTGGCTCTGGTTCCTCGTCCCAGTTGGTAAAGTGTGGCAAGTATAACTGGAACAGCGGAAAGAATGCGGGCAAAAAATTGGCGATGTTGTCGAGTAGTTTTTTGAGAACTAATATTAATTTATACCTATTATTTAGATAAACACATAATTTAATATACTCATTAACTCATTGAAAATAAAAAGTAATATCCAAACTGGAACTTTACTATTACTTCAACTTTAATTCATAATCTATTTTACACATTATCAATTTAAATAAATTTGCCACATTTATATCTACGTGCCCGATACATCCGGCAACAAGTGCGTCAAGTTCCCCTCGTTCTCGTGACAAAGTGAATCAAGGCGATTGGCTGCAAGTAATTTTTCCTCTCTTTGCTTCTCAGACGTCGCTGTTCCAAATAAGTTTGCCACACTTTAGTCTGTACCTCTCCGGGGAAGTGGGTTTTTAGAAGAAGCTCTATCGTTTCCTCTCTGTTCGCCGTCCATTGTTCGCCTGTTTTTAGAGAGCCAATTTCTTTTTGTCTTTCCGAGCCCAGCAGCTTAAGCAGACGCGCTGAGTCCGAGAGAGACTCCATCTCTCCACAGAACTTCCTCCAGCTGTCTCTTTTGCTGCGTCGGACCTCGATTTTAAATTTCCTTCTGGCTTCCAGATGCACATCCCAGAGCTCCTGCCGCCCTTCCCTGAAAGCGTGGCGGTGTGATATTCTTACGTCTTTTTTTTAAGACGGTCCAGAGTATCACTCCACCAAGGCAGCCTCTTGGCGCTCGCTTTCTTAAGTGGGCGGGCAGCTTGTTCATAGGAGTTGATGATTATACTGTTTAGCTTTACCACCTCAATTTCTAGTTCTTGTTTTGATGAAATAGCCTGCCCTAAAGTTCCCATGGACATTACCAGACTTTCCCTAAATTTGTTCCAGTCTGTTGCCCTCGGAATTCTTTTCAGTGGCTTCTCCCTCTTATCCGATTTAATTTCGAATCGGATCATTCTATGATCGGACATAGTTATGTCCCTACTTACCCTCCAATTGACTACCTTTTCCGCAAATGCTCGAGTTACCACTGTAATATCGATAACCTCTGACGAACCCGATTCACAAAAGTTGGTTCCGCATTTACGTTAGCTACTTCAAGATTTTCCGATACGAAATACTCTAATAAAGCCGTACCTCTCGCGTTAGTGTTAGTGCTCCCCCAAACCATATTATGCGCGTTTGCATCACACCCCACGATTAGTGGAAAACCTAAGTTAGTCGTTTTTGATGGCTTTACGACGTTCGTTTGTTTTTTTTCTGATATCAAATTTTAGCGCTTTGAGCGAAATCCTACAACTTTCCTAATTTAAACGTTTTTCTAATCCTTCAAATAAAAAAGTTATCTATTGGTCCAAATATAGTCAATCACCCTGTACAAGTAGGTAGGCCAGAAATTGTTAAAGAATAAAATTGTGCGATGGGAGTGGTAGACAAAGCCGATTTTTTTATTGCGTCGTATAGAATTAAAATGTGAACTCGTAAATGGACCATGCGAATGATTTTTCATGCAGTTGATATGGCTCTTACCAACTCCTGGTTGAAATAAATTAGCGGCACAAGTAAAATATTAAACATACTTCACTTTTGATGTATGTTGGAGAAACACTTATCAAGTCTCGAAATATGACCGAATCTTGAAAAAGAAGCAGGCCTAACTCTTTGGAAAACAATACCAATCATACAGCTCGCCATCGCGTTGAAAAAAGACCGATCCGTGAAATACAATTTGACAATGGTAGGTGCAAAAATTTCCTGGATCTGCCAAAATGCAAAGTATACTGTAAAACAGACATCGTCTCAAACTGTTTCACACAAATTAGATTATTGTATTTTACGTTTAATAACTGACTTTCCTTCCTTATGGCCACCATAAGTAATTTTGTATCCAACTGTACACATATTCGTTTTCCTAGATTTCCATTATTTCTTTTCAAAATCGCTAAACTGTGTTAGGTTGTACATGTACAGGGTGTACCAAATTCGAGCTTCATCATTGGGATCTCGAAAGCTAGAAGAGATACGAGGTCGGTTAAATGGAGGCAATTTGATGCTGATCAAAATGCCATCTTAAAAGTTTAAAAATTCCGAACACTTCCGAAGATTTTTGGAAAAAACCGAATATTCGCGATTTCATTTTAATTTTTTTATGACTCTATTTGAATAGATATCACAAAATAAATTTCACATTCTCATTGCTACTTTTTCTGTTCGACAAGATGGTGTAATCAGATTTTCAAACCGACGTTTCGTCTTTGAGTTGCCATCATCAACTTTGTTTTTTAAAATACGGCCCTGGATTTTTATTATGGATTTTAAGAGCATCTAAAGTCCCAAAGCCAGTAATGTATCGCACTTATTCGAAAAATTAATATTAATGGCATTTTCAATAAGACCTCATGTGTTAGAGAGAGACAGAACATATTTTTGGTAAGATTTTACCAGGAAATCATTAAAATGATTTTTTCGAATAAGTGCGATACATCATTGGTGTTGGAACATTAGAAGCTCTTAAAGTCCGTAATTAAAAAAACAAAGTTGATTATGGCAGCTCAAAGACGAAACGTCGGTTTGAAAATCTGATAACACCATCTTGTAGAACAGAAAAAGCAGCAATGAGAATATGCAATTTATCTATTCAAATAGAGTCATAAAAAGTATTTTTAACTTTTAAGGTGGCATTTTGATCAGCATCAAATTGCGCAACTTTGCCTCCATTTAACCGACCTCGTATCTCTTCTAGTTTCCGACATCCCAATGATGAGGCTCGAATTTGGGACATCCTGTACTTAAACAATAAGCTTTTCTAGATTTTTTTATATTTAAAAAATCGTGTACTGAAAGGGCTAAGCTGAAAAATATCATCAAGACAAAATTATCAGCAATCCCTACTGCGAGCACTAACACAAAACCTTATTAAAACTAATGATCAACAATAATCATTATGAAAAAACAATAAATGAAGTAAGGTAAATTAAAATTCCTCCTCGAGGAAAGTGCATCCTTTACCGAGTCAGCTCGGTTAAATTGGCAATTCAAAATCTAGTTCAGTATTTGTGGTTATATTTAAAAAAAAGTCTTTACTCAAAAAGTGTGTTTTGTCCAAGCGACAATCAGTTTATGGTTCATTAATTAATTCCTGTCTTAATAATAATGAAGTCTCCCACAACCTATACCTAACTGACTAAAAACAAAAACCCTACCTTTGGCTCTCTCTCACACTGGGCAACCTGTCCAAGTTCTGTACAAGGTTCGTCCTAATATTCAACGTTTCCATTTGGATAGGCGCCCGTTTCGCCGTCTGAATCGCCTTAATTCTCCTCCGGGCCGTGTTCTTCGCCCTACACTGTACGGTTAGCAACAAGGCGCTGACCATCGCCAACATGATACCTATGTACACCAGCACCTGGAGATTTCTGGCCGCCGATTTTCGGAGGACCAAGCCGGCTATACAGAGGGAAACCCCGATGAGGATGCCCATGGTGAAGAATAACTGAAAGCGGAATAAAAATTACTAATATTACGAAAGTATATAGGGCTATAAAATAGAACAAAGAGCTGTGTGACGTGTAATATGTCCCCGCTCTGTGATTTGGCAGTCAGGTTCTTGAGGGAGATATGCAGCCATGCAGTTGAAAACATACCAAGGACCGATCAGTGAAGGTGGTTTTACATCAGACAATATCTCTGACGAGGCAGTTTGATTCAACTTATTTGAAGTTGGAAGTGTAAATTAAAAAATATTTCACCAACTTCTTCGGAGCAAATGATGGGCTGCCAACAAATTCCTTGATATTGCGACTGTGCATTATTTTTTATCCTAATTTTACTTTAACCTTTGTTTCTGTTTGACTTTTTGATTCTACTTTGCTTTGTTGTGTCTCGTTGTTGTAGAAAATGCTGCTGCAGGCGTGCGTTTGTGTACTACCGAAAAAATCAAAAAAGTTGGTGTTACTGCAAAAGTTTGATCAAATATCTGAAGAAAAATAGGGCGTGTTCTAATCCTTCAAACAAATTTGATTTCTTTGATATCAAATTTGCTGTTTTACACTCTCAAATTTGGTCAAGATAAAATGATTCAACTTATTTGACAAAAAGTTTGATAAGTATAAAACCACCTTAAGAGCTAGTAAATTCGGTACTAGGACCCATACGGAAAAATGAAACTGGGGAATATTTCGCCACATTTCAAGAATTGGGCCCCTGAACAATGTTTAATTCTTAAATTATTGTTTAATTCTTAAATTATTGTTAACTTAAAATTAAATCAGGAAGCCAAACATTTTAATGTTTCAGAAAATATGGAGTAAGCCTGCCTCCTATTTAGTATTGACACGGACGTTAACCACTTTTAGCTATCTTTATTCAGTCCGGGGCCATATAAAAGACTTTTATGTCCTACAAAACTTAATAAATCGCCATTATAAACTCACCTGCAAAACAAAATAGCAAATACTCTCGAAAGTCTGGCACCTCCCTCCGCAGCCGTACACCATGGCGTTGGTGAGTGCGGAACTCATGGAACTTTGCGGTCGGTCCGAAAGTCTTGAGACTGGAAGTCTTCTTCCATTGCTTGCAACTGGTACCGGACCATTATCACAGCTATATCGAAGAAAATAGATATAAATTATTCATTTTGAGATTAAGTTCCTATCGAGCTAGGCGCATGTCGAAAAAAGCTGCTCAAACTACGTCATCATAAACTGTATATGCACCGCATTAAAAAAGCCTACAGTAGTATATAACTAGAGTTGCAGTGGAAAAGGGCAACACAGTTTTTAATATTGTTAAAAGTAAAGACAATAAGCAAAAATTGCATCTGCTATTTTTAAATCCATCAAGTACTCACGGCGATTCAATCTCGTGGTACAGCCTCTCCTCCCATTGTTCCTCTTCGACGTCCTCTTCTTGCCTCCCGATCCTCTCCGGTCTCTGGTATCGTGCGACTTGTCGGAAACTGTGCTCCGAAAACGAGTTTCTCGAACACTCCTTGTTCGACTCGTCGTCGAATTCGTAGTAGGGCAGTCTTGTGGAGCCGCTGTCGTCCGAGAAAGTGACGTCGGTATTTCTGCTTTCGCGCAGCGGACTATGCTGAAAACTGCTGCCATCCTGCTCGCAGTAGTCGTAGTAAGTGTCTGTGGTGGTTGCATCACTGAAACCGATATCTATGGTGGTTTGGTGAGGCAGATGACTCGGTTTTCTTTGGCATCGTTTCTGGACGTGGTGCGGGTAGGCTGGTGGCCTGACTTTAGGGGGAGAGAGGGTAGTGGTGGCCTGTAAGAGAGAGAACAACAAAAATAAAATTCTAAAATATGACAAATACACTTTAGGCAGATAGAGAAGGCGGCAAAGTACCTGCCAGACACAATTAAGCAGTAACGTAACCAATGGCTTGTGCTTTACGTGACGAATTAAAAGTAAATTCAATGGCATGTTGATGGAGTGGATGCCATAAGTACATGTACTTATGGCATCAAGATATAAGGCACACCTCTTTTTAACTATACTTTTAAAGGCATCAAAACTGCATCTAAATTAATAAAATTAGAGCAAAATGAATGTATAATGCCATGACAAAAGTGAAACACTTTTGGGAGCTTCATTATCCAATTTCAATTCAACATTATTGTAACAGAATTACAAATTGTCATAGACAATCATTAAGATTAGCTAGGCCAGTTTGAACCCATCGCATAGATTATTAAGGTTTCATTGTCCATATTCACCATTGGTTAGTTTGTTAAGTCGCTTAACAGACTGTTTGGTGCTGTTTTAGTACTCATCACCGTTGGTTTAACGATATCAGTTAGTTAAATGGCCTGTTCCGTTATCACACTGATTTCGGGCTGCTATTTAATACCTACAATTTTTGAATTTCATTTACTATAGATTACTATATTTAATAAATATTGGTATTTCTTTTGCGTAACGCTGCGTGACCTATAGTAGTAGTCACATGATATAAATTATCCAATTAAAACATCGGAAAGCATAATTTGTGGAACGTCTTGAATTTTGAAAGTGGGGTCGTTTTATCTTTGTGGCGACGCTGACACGGGTGAGTGCTGGTTTTTAATCTTGAAATATTTTATTCATCTTGCATCACTGAAAAAAAATATTTTAAATCTTTTCCTACAGCATTGTATTGGTTTTTTTGCTTTAGTATGAACCACAATTGTTAAGTTCTTTACAATATTTCCTGAAAAAAGAACGATTCGTTTTAATATTAGGTAATAGGAAATTGTATCAAGATTAATGCAGTACTTATTAATATCAGCTTTAGTACTGAGTCGTGTTTGAATATTCTACAAAATTGTTGTAATCTCAGTATTATAATAAATATTCCCACCATAGTTTTCTATGAAATTGTGGCAAACAAAAGTATTTATTAGGGTACGTATTACATAACCTTGTAGTAAATAGTGTCAAAGGGATATTATACCCAAGTTATACTTAAAAGGAGAATTCATATGCTAGAAAATTGTAATCAACTTTCAAATCGTTGTGTGGTAAAAATGTCCACATTATTTTGAAATATCGTTGAGCGTCCAAACTTTATTGTGTTAAGTGTCAAACTATTATTACTTCTGTATTACAATTATTAGCAAATATATATTACAGAAATTTGTACTAAAGTGTTGAAAAGTTATAGTAAAAATTACCGAATTATTTTGGATTTTAAGTATGAAATGCCGATAAGCCAATAAGAAATAAATGACCTTTAAAATTATGGGACAATATCACGCCTGCCGCTTGTGAATTGTGACCTTAGCACCAGGCCTGTGGATGACCAAATTCGTGGTTGCCAAATTTTATCTTGTGCCTTTAAAATATTAATACTACTCATATCGATAATTAAACTATTGGAAAATATGTGTATTGCCAATTATTGTAAACAATTATTATTCTTACTGTACCTATGTAAGTTTTCAACGAAACAGCGAGTACCTTTTGCGCCCGTAATTGTGAAAAATTCAAACGTCGGAAAAACTGAAAACTAATTTTTTTAATTGTAATGCACGATACACTTTATAAAACACAGAATTCGTCTTTGATTAGGTATTTGAAGTGAAAAATCCGATATCCGATTATTGATCTGCTTTGTATAGAATAAATGCTACACGAAACCGAAAGCAAGGTTTGAAAAAATATATTAAAACGTAAGAAGTACCAAGTGCTTGACTGATGACTTGTAACTTATGACAAAAACGCAGTTGAACCGATCATACCACCTACGGAGGGCTATATACCTACCACCATTAGCATCCAATAGTGATTCTTTGTTCAGTGATATTATTTAATATAGGTGTGTATTAGCAATAGTGTCAAAATACATAAGCCAACTTAAACTGAATACTCAAAGTATGCTGAATTCGAAAATATGTATTGGCATTTGATTTTTTTTTTGTGGACATATCTTTAATGTGGGACTTTGCTGTCGAAGTAATTCGTAGCGTCTCAAAGTCCCACACAGCGCGTATTATGTCATGTCCAACAATCCGACATTAAAGTGTTGGTATTATCACTATAATATTGTAGTTGCAGCCGTGATTGCAGCAAAATGCACTACTTTAGGATTACAAGTAAGGTCACTGGCGTTCAATAATAATTGCCACAAAACATATAAATTCATGGCATTCATTTATCGTAGCCAACGCTATAGCATTGTAAGAACTGATAATCTAGAATTGTAGTAGGTAGTATAACAATTTTGTTGCGTGAATCTATAAATTATTGAAAGAGTAAGTACTACAATATATAGCTAAATAATATTTAAATGTTACATTTTCTGCACGGTTATGTGCTAATTGAAAACCACGAGAATAGCCATATAAACTATTTATAGGCAGAATAAGTGCAACAAATTAAAGCATTAATGTCTTAGTTCATTTGATGCGCTTTACCACAAAAATTATTATAATTTTTATTATATAGTGATTAAGAAATATTCACACAAAATTGGGTAGATTTTACTACGCGATCTAATTACAATTGTATAGAAATTAGTACTGCAGATTGATGCCTAGTACCATTTTAGGCGCAAAATATAGGGCTATTTTCTACAATTGTCGTATTGAATACTATTTTTTTTTCGTGTATATTTCACTAATTTTTTCATTTTTAAATACATAATTAATAATTGTTTCTGATTCACTTAATCGTATTTGGCTAAAGCAAGAATTTAGAATTATTATATTACACTTTCAATTAGCTTACAGCTTCAATAATCTTAATTTTTGTAGTGACAGTTGGGTTAAGATGCAGATTTATTGGTGGATAATTGCGTCTCTCATTAGTCAAATTCATGTAATTTGAAAGTGGTTTAGTCCAAATTTACAGAGAACGTAATTATTTCATCGTTCACGCACGTTATTTTACGTATTTCCATTCAAATTAAACCGTATTATTTGGGGAATTCTTATTATTCTATATATTCCTGTAAAGTTAGTAAATTGAATTTTCGGTAGAATTTTTTCGAATTTTCCCTCATAGTATTGCTGGTTTTAATATGTTTTCTTTCCAGGCTTATTTAATTAAATTTTCAGTTTATTTGTTACATCAAGCATATAATTATTAGCACTCGCTCTGTCTCGTCTCAACACTAATGTACCGACATTAATTTGCATTTATGAGAGGTTAATCTCACATGTGTAAATTTATCTGTTTTTTTTTTTATCTTTTATCTAAATTTCTATCTCGATGTGAGATAGTGATTATCTTATCTATGTCTTTAATTAATTGAGGCGTAATTACGCTCAATTATTGTTTATGTGCCAAGGGCCAAATAAAAATAAAGTAATTGAAACTACTTATTTGGAGTTATAAGACTCATTTATAGAGAGGTTGTACCTCTATTTTTTCTATTTATCATTAAATTCAAGTTATCTTTTATTTAGGTTTGCCGAGAGACACTAATTGGAACGCAATTCCATAATTTTTTTCTGAATTAAAATTTCAGTCATTATTTCTTTTAAACTTCATATTGTAAGTAAAGACAAGGATATCTTGAGTAACAGTAGTTATTTATAAATTTTGCTCAAACTTAAAATTGTAATTTAAGTTTCTGATTATACCTGCTTTAACCAGTAAATTTTCAAATTGTTGACTGCTGCTTCATGTGTAACAGTCTCACTGAGGTCCACACGATATTTCCCTGAATATTCTTTAATTAGCGATATACATTGGTCTAAGACTAGGTTATTATTTTTTTTGCATGTATCCGACGTTGGCTAAAAAAACATCGTGCTTGGCAAGTAGCAGGTGTTCGTCCACGTCGCTGTAGCAGACCTGTAGAGGGAGCTGATACTAGGTTAACCTGTAAGTCCTGGATTAACGAGAAGCGGTTCCAGTAGAGGTCCCAATACGATCGCATGGTTACAGAATAGTTAGACAAGCTGTCTCCTTTGTCTGTAGTATTAGCCAATCAGAAGATAAATCAGTTGTAAAGACCAGTGATATCGCCTCATTCATTCATTTTTTAATCTTTTACATTAATTTTAATTCTCATTACTAGTCAATTTATTCATAAATTTTATTTCAAATAATTTCATCAATTATATTTGTAATTTAATCGTATTGATAACCTCCATTTCACATGACACCATTGCTGTAATTTAATTGTAAAATGAATATATTGTTGTTTGAATTTCTTTGTTTATTTTATCGCAAGATTGAGGTCTGTGAGACCCGAATTATAAGGGCAAATTTCTGATATTCTTATTTTATAGTTATTGATATTCAGTTCGCGTTGTCTCTACGAACTGTGGAGCGCAAAAAAAAATCAGTTAATAAAAGAGACAACCCACCCCCTCAGGAAAATAAAAACGAATCTCATGCTTAATTAAATTAAATAAGTTAACTTTCGCTACAAATTAGTGCCCAGCTAAATTTATCCTTACAAATTGGCGACTGAGCTAGTATATAATTATAGTGCGCCAAGCGAGCGAACCTTAACAACGACTGAAGGGGGTAGAGGACTAGCACGTAAAAAATATTGCCTTCCCATAGGCGCACGAGGTTATTCTTACCATATTATTATTGATAATATTGATTAGTTTAAGACGTTAAAATTAATTACAGTTTTATTTATATTACAGTCTTACAGTACAAAATATGTCATATAATAATATCTCATTTTTATAATAAGGATAGTTTTCTATGATATTATTTGTTGTATGTATTACATAAATATGTTGTAGTAATAAGTAGAGTTCGTTTCCCGAAGGTTTTGTATTTACGTCATTGATGACGTCGCTTAATTTGGAAAAAAAAACGGTTTATCGTAGCTAATCCATACAAATTCTCTAGCGTTCAATTTTTGTATTAAAAGTTAGGCAATATTGAAGCAAGTATGTTCCAAAGCGCTCTTTATAGAACGTTCGGAATTGTTTTGTAATAAAAATTTTAATTTAGAGAATTCAGTTTAGAGAGTTATCCGAAATATATAAAAATTAGTTAATCGCGTATAATAATCACCAAATGCAAGAAAAATATAAGAAAGGTTAAAAATCTTCAAAGATATCATAAAATTAAGGGTCTGATGATATATAGGTTGTGTCGATTTTGCAAATTTTCTTTTTTTTTTTTCGCTAGAAAAGAGGTGTCCTATAGAGTAGCTTAAGCCAAAAGAATCGGAGAATTCGCCACATTTGAGCCGAAAAAATATCCGCGTTTTGAGCCTATATTGCCCTAGAAGGGCAAATTTCCACTACAACTTTCCAAGGTGTATCGTGAAAATATTGAAATTGTAACGTGAAAATAATGTAATTTTAGTAATCGACACCGGGGGCCTGGCACAGTTGCACATTTTCTTATGAGGAATAACAGTGTTGTTTACTATTTAAGTATATTTAATATTCCACTTCACGCATGACCCTCCGCTCGCTTCGGGGGCGCAACCAAACAAAACTAACCCAAGGCATGCCGGAAATTAAAAAAAATTGAAATTTGTCAGTCGAAAGTGCAAATATTTTTTAGTTTGTTTTTCCTCATTTGGGAATGTCTTGGGTTAGTTTGGGTTAGGTTTGTTTCGTTACGCTTCCGGAGCGAGCGGAGGGCCATGTATGAAGTGAAATATTTGACGAATATATACATACAAAGGAATAGTGTAATCGAATGAGTGTCTCTTTTATTCCAATGAATGAATGCAAATGCACATTGAACAATCATCCAAGCAGCCACGTTTACCATACGGCGGGCAATGATATCATTATGGCAGGATCGACCATCCCTTCATCTTCATTCAATCGGACTACTGGGGGCCTCGGTCAACAGCAATATGTCCTGGCATGACCACGTTGCTAACGTCGCAAAATCAGCCTTCCAGAAGCTTGGTACGCTATTTCGCAACTAAAAATATATACACCGCAGCAGTTGCTCTTGCTTTACAAAGCGCAAATAAGACCGTCCTTAGAATATTGCTCACACATCTGGGGTGCCACGCCAGAGCATACCCTAAAGCTACTGGATTCCGGAAGAGTTGTGCGTCTCGTCGGTGACCCGGAGTTGACCCGGAATCTGGATAGTCTGAAACACCGCAAACATGTGACCGAGAAATCCCTGTTTTACAGATACTTTTACGGCAGATGTTCCCAGGATTTGGCCCGCCTTATCCCGCCCCTGACAACGCCTGTCAGACAGTCACGATAGACGGCAAGAGCGCACCGGTTCGTCGTACAACTGGAAACACCTAGAACATCGCTTTACAAGAACTCCTTTGTCTGGCGCACTGCATCACTGTGGAACTCACTCCCAGGACGCATATTTGGATGTAACAAGCAAGATGTTCTTTCGACTATGCCGAACGTTTCTTCATATGTGACGTGCACGATAGCATTTAGTCGGATGTCGTGACTGTTACATAGAATCAACAAATAAGCCTTCAATTATTTAAACACTTCATGCATGGCCCTCCGCTCGTTTCGCTCTCTATACGGAGGCTCAACAAATAGAAACTAACCAGGTGCTAACCAAAACTAACCAAAAATTTGTATTTTATTTTTTTTTATTTTGGGTTAGTTTTGGTTACTTGGTCAGTTTCTGTTTGTTGAGCCCCCGTAGCGAGCGAAGCGAGCGGAGGGCCATGCATGAAGTGTTAAAATAATTGAAGACTTATTTGTTGATTCTATGTAACAGTCAAGACATCTGACTAAATGCTATCGTGCACGTCACATATGAAGAAACGATCGGCATTGCCGAATGGACATCTTGCCTGTTACATGCGAATATGCTCCCAAACTAACTATTCAAGAACCGTGTCAATCAACATCTTCGCACACACACCGCTCGTCGAGTAATATAGGATGTGCTACTGCCATAAAAAAATCATTCACCTAAATAAAAAAAGAGTAGAGACACTTATAGCACAGCTTATTCACTACCAGCTAGTCAACTCCATCGAAATCGGAAAGTTGGAGTGTCGGGCACTGCGCCCTGAGCGGTTCAGTTCCACAGTTGAGTTTAAAATGAATTTTCGCTTCAAAATACATGACAAATTCGTCCGAAGCCTCGGCTATCGCCTTGAGAGGTTCGGAAATATCGGATTTTTATGCAAATGTGCGTTTTAAAATCGTTTTTAAACGGATTTTAGACGATAAAATAGTTATTTATGCAACAAGTGTGTAAAGTGAACCTTTTTTATGAATGGAAATATTGATAAAAAAATTAATTGAAATTGAATAAAAAAAGAGTACTTTACACATGAGTAGCATACAAAATTTTTTCTGCTACCGAAAAATATATGAAAAAACAAAATTTTTATTAAATTACTTTACGCACTAGTGCGTAAAATAAATTATTTTACACACTAGTGCGTAAAATATATTATTTTACGCATTTTCCTAAATGTCAAAAAATATGTCAGATTTACTTTACGCACTAGTGCGTAAAATAACTTATTTTACGCACTGCACATTAAAAAAGCCTATTTTAGAATCTTAGAGAGTGCGTAAAGTGAGTACTTTACGCACGGTAGTAGAAAAAGCATATTTTAAATTAAACGAACTGCCAAAGTATTATTCAGATGCCCAGGCGTTTAAAACAATATTAAGTCATGACCCTCTTCTAAAATTTGCAAAACTTGGTTATTGACTTTCCCAAATCAAAGGATGCCGCCGCAAGATGACTAGCTGGTAGTGAATAAGCTGCGCTTAAGCGCACCATTTTTCTAATGAATTTTGCTAACAAAACTACAATAAACGTCTGGCAACAGTGTGCCTTCTTAAAAATCTTTGTTTTGGCTATTGTGACAGTTGACAGTAAAAAGGAGGATGGATATTTACAAGTAAAATTTAATTTTGTTTAATGGGGCTATGGCTATGAGTCGCTTTAAATTAGGACCGAAACAAAACGGAGGTCTCTCGTTCGACGCAAATGTATCCTAGTTAATATTTTCACCCGACAATTGATTTTCAGATGTGTTTTGTCTATATTTCTAGTTCTTTTGTGAAGTGGTGCTGAAAATTTGTGTCAAAACTCGAATTTTGAGGGCATTTTTTCGGTTGAAATGTAGCGGATCTTCCTACTTTTTTGGCTTAAACTACTATATAGGACACCCCCTTTCTAGTGAAAAAAGAGAATTTGCAAAATCGACAAAACCTATATATCACCAGACCCTACAAACCAAATAATATAAATAACCACACAGTTCGGCATCGGCAATTTCCACGCCAATGGCTAAAGCAAGTCGCTGCCGAAATTTTAAAATATGTAAAAAAATTAGGTGTTGGTCTAGGGACAAAGTGTATTTAATATATTCTGCGACCAATCACGGAACTGCCTCCCCGCTAAAAATCAAGTAAACGTCGCACTGTTGCCTATTGTCGCGTATTTTAAATAGCTTGAAGGCGAATAAAATATAAACATTATAAATATTATAGTAACTTATTCCGTATTCCGTATTTCCCTGTGTAAATAAAATAGTAAATAATAGAAGACACTAGTATTAAGGAAAATAATAAAATTAAATATTCAAGTAGGAAATATAAATATGTAAATTCACTATAGGAAACTAGACAGAAAATAAATTCGGATTATTGGGAAAAAATATGGCAGCATCTAAATATGCGAGGACATTTTTTGCCCGCATTCTTTCCGTCCAGGTTCTTTCATTTGGCAAACAGTACAAACTGACGCCCAACTGATCAATTTCATTACAAAGTGGCGCCCAACGTGGGGCACGAACCCACGACCCTGAGATTAAAAGTCTCATGCTCTACCGACTGAGCTAGCCGGGCTTCACAATAGATTTATCTTCTGACTGACTGATACTTAACTTCGTTTATTTGGCCCTTGGCACATAGAGCGTAATTACGCCTCAATTAAGTTAAAGATGGCGGCGACGAATTATACGCGGAAGAAAATAGTTTGCCCCTGAAAGAGAAAATTTCCATTTTTGAAGACAAATTTCAAAAAAACGAGGTAGGGACCATGGACAAAAAAGGTAAACATTCCACGAATACCGAGGAGCGGTTTATCGATATCGATACGACTGTGGTCGATGTCGAGACCTATTCTTCTTCTTCTTCTTCTGAGAAAGTAGGGCCGGCAAGGGCCGGAAGCAACAATGAACGCGATACCCAACAATAGTCCAAATAAACCGATAGACCTTGAACCCACAGCAACAAAACCGATTGAACAAACGTCAAAATCATCGACAAAACAAAACGAAAGTGAGGTTAACAACCTTGTTTTCACTGAATCGCAAAACATCAATATCGATATCAACAATGAGAATAGTGAAAATTGGGAAATCGTTCAGCATAAAAAGAGAGCTAGGAAAGTTAATATGAACAGTAGACCTGCACCAATCAAGGGAAGTAATGCAAATCCAACAGAACTGAGGGTTGCCAAGATATTTTCTTGGCTTTTCGTCTCCGGCTTCGCTACGGACACAAAGGTAGAAGATGTCACAAATTATATGAAAAGTAATGGTAATCCAGATTGTATCTGTGAAAAACTAAGAACAAAAAATGAAAAAAATATATAGTTCGTTTAAACGTGGTATCCCTAAGCCAAGAGTATCATCATGAATGCTGCATTCTGGCCAAAGGGTATTTCTATAAACAATTTTTCAAACCTAAGGTAGATAGTGCCTCAGAAAATGTAGTTGGACAACAATTTTCAGGGCATAGATGTATCTTGCCCTGTAATGTCAGGTCAATCAGGAATAAAATTCACGACCTGGAAGCATTCCTGGTGGATAAAACATGTAGTATTGTGACTCTTACCGAACACTGGCTAACCATTGAGGAACTTAATACTTTTAGTCCCTGTAGTTTTGTAGTAAGCAATTTTACTGCTCGAAAGCAATTTAGAGGTGGTGGCACCGTGATACTTGTAAATAAAATTTTCATAATACCTCTCTGAAAACTATAATTTTCGACGTCTCTGTAGAGCAATGAAAGTAAGTCTTTTCGGTCAGGGCACGGGAAAAATTTTCCCGGTCCCTAATTAGGGAGCTGGAAAAGTTTTCCCGATCCCTGATTTTAAGTGCTAAATTTGTAGTTATTTAGTCATGGAATATGCATAAAGTATAATAAATTGGGTTAAAATTATACAGCGATGCAGTCTACAAGATTAATCTGGTACATTTTAGCGTCAATAGTCTAATTTTAAGTAAAATTATTTCATTTATTCTGACATTACTTGTCACAAATACTTCAAAATTAGCTGCCTATTTAATTACAACAAAGCATACAAACACATTTCCATAGCAACGCTTGATGAATATTAGATAAATACCTGTCTTGCTTGTCTTGCAAGTTTGACGTTTGCTTTCATTTGAATACAAAATGTATTATGACATGATTTTGGATACGTAAAATTATAATAATTTTATGTTTATGTCTTGATTTCAGAGAGGTATTATGAAAAATATCATTCATTACACGTCCAGAAACAGCTTTTCCTGTGCTTGCACGACTTCCGGTGTTCGGCTACACCTCACACCAGAAACTGTCGTGCGCGCACCGGAAAAGCCTTAGTTTCAGGACTGGTAATGAAATATACTATTTTAATCTTGAAACTAATAATATTTTATCAATACATATAGAGAAATGTGTTGATGATTTTTATATGTTGGCTGTTTATAGGTCTCCGGGTGGATGCTTTGGTGCCTTCCTTGATGCGATGGAGTCTGCCTTTTACAATACATCGGTTGTGGCAGGGATGTTGTCATTGCCGGTGACTTTAATGTCCTATTTAACACTGATCAACGAGAGGCCAACTTTGTGTGTGATCTTCTGGAAAGCTATGGCTTTTGCAGAATGATTGTCGAACTTACCCGTGCCTAGACAACGTCTTTATAAACTTCAGTGTGGACTCTGCTAGGGCGGAAACTGTGGATCTAAATCTGTCTGATCATCTCTGGCAGATTGTATCCCTTGACATCAAGAACATAAGTAAGACCACAAATTACAATTACAATAGCAAAACTTTTAGACCTATAACACAGAGAGGTCTGGTTTATTTATGTTTTTCAATAGTGTAGAGTCTTATCAATGGGAGTTTGTTGGAGAGATTGGCATGCCGATAAATGAGAAATTTTATATCTTTAATGAGCTTCTGAGGGAGGCATATCTGCGGTCGTTCCCGGAGAAAACCTACCTACCTGGTCAGAGCAAACAGGCCAAACGGCATCGAGTGGTTTGGCGATATGCTGTATCGGATGAGGGATTGGCTGCATTTCCTGCGGGATGTTTGTGGGCAGTATAATACTCCAGGTAATTGGGAGGAGTATAGAGCCTTTAAGAAAACCAG
>MU188572.1:1394-31354 GCA_016904865.1 Pissodes strobi
AGAGTGATTGGATATGTCTTATTTTATTGTAGACTATTTATGGAACATTAAAAATAATAATTGGAGGGTAAGGATATATGTAAATGAAGACTAAAGGCAGATCTATTTTTTTGGTCAACGGCTAAAATAAATTATGAAAATATAGTACTGTGACTAAAATATTCACATACGTAAATCTATACTTTCTAGTCCAACCCTGTCGTATACGGATGTTTAGCAACATCGCATTAAAAACAGATAAACTGATTTCAAATAAACAGACCCAGCAACAATTAGCAGTTTCAATTGTTCAGAAGCAATTGTTTTGAGCAACATTTATTGTTTATGATTTTTTCGATGTGCGCGAGCAAAAACAATTGAAGGCAATTATATCATTACCAATAAGAAAGTGAGGTTCGAGTAAATGGCGTTTTATTGTTATTATTATTTTTTTTCTGGGCGGGTAATAATCTATGAAAAGTTTTGTCTTTAGGCGGCTCGTGACGATGTATCGTTTATGTTTATGCAACGTTGTTTCTTATCCTCTCTAGGTTTGAAGCTGGTTAATGGTTTCCAGTTACGTTCTTAGCATGGGGGGCATAACCTTGAAACACTCTCAGGGAAAAAAATCTTCAATATATCTCTGCGCATGTTATATTATCCCAGAAAAAAAAATTATTAACCTTTACCACCACCACCACCAAACTTCTTATCATGCACCTACCATCGCCGTTCCACCTGACCAAACTTTCGGTTAAAAAGACAACGTAATTCCACGTGCTTCCTTTCCTTTTAAAAAGCAACTAAAAAGGCATTAATTTTATCTTTATCTGTGCGTACGAATGCAACTGCTCGAATCGAAGAACCCCCTTATTTTTCGTTATTGATTACACCCTTCGAACGGATGTTAAAGACGTTAGGAATACGGAATTATAGAAATTGTTTCCTGTCGCGGCATTCAAATGCTGGCATTGAAACCGTTTAAATATTACAATGAATTTAGCAAATATAAAATGATAATTCATTTCATTGAAGAAATGGTGCTTTTCCAACCAACACTACCAGGGATAAAGATTTTAAGTCCGTTCAATGTATTTCACTTGTCTGGAGATGTTCCATGCAACAATGACATCGTCAGGATAAAGGTCTTGCTGGGATGCTACGTTGATACGGTGGATATTCATTAGAAAAGTATGTAAATAATTAAGCTCTTTAAAGAACGAACACTACCAGGGATGAGGAGTTTTAGTCTGGGGGATGCTCCATGCAGCAATGATATCGTCAAGATAAAGGTCTTGCTAGGAAGCTACGTTGATACGGTGGATGTTCCTTAGAAAATTATGTAAATAATTAATTATGGCTTTTGTGCCTTTTTAAGAAACACTACCAGGAATAAACAGTTTAAGTTCGTTCAATGTATTTCACTTGTCTGAAGAGGTTCCATGCAGCAATGATATCGTCAAGATAAAGGCCTTGCTGGGAAGCAATATTGATACGATGGGTGTTTATTAGAAAATTATGTATATACTAAGTTCTTTAGCAGGGATAAACAGTTTTAGTCCGTTCAATGTATTACACTTCTCTGAAGAGGTTTGATGCAGCTATAATATCGTCAAGATAAAGGTTTTGCTGGGAAGCTACGTTGATACGGAGGACGTTCATTAGAAATTTATGTAATTAATTAATTTCAGTGAAGAAATGGTGCGTTTTTAACTAACACTACCAGGAATAAGGGGTTTTAGTCCGTTCAATGTATTACACTTGTCTGAAGAGGTTTCATGCAGCAATGATATCGTCAAGATAACGGTCTTGCTGGGATGTTATGTTGATACGGTGAGTGTTCATTAGAAAATTTTGTATATACTAAATTTCTTTGAAAGCAGCGATAAAGAGTTTTAGTCCGTTCAATGTATTTCACTTGTCTGATGAAGTGGCTCCAACAATGATATCGTCCAAATACAGGTGTTATTGGGATGCTACGTTAATGCGGCGCAAACTATTAAATTATATTATTTACCATTATATTTTCGTATAAGTATATGGCAGATATAATTCATTTATTTGGTCATTTTTGTATATAATTAGTTTCATTGAAGAAATTGTGCATTTCTAACCGACACTACCAGGATTAAGGGTATTTCGTTAGATCATCTGTTAGAAGTCGCTCCAGCAATGATACCCTTAACATAATACCTTCAAAGTACATTTCTTTGCTGGAAGCAATATGTAGTAGCATATTATGTATACATATTTTTGGATCTACTTATAATTTATCTTGCATGACATGTAATGCCATCTCGAACCGTTCAGCCATTTCAACTGCAACCGCGTGCTCTCCGTATCCCGAGAGGACATTTCCGCACTCTAAAGGTATGAGCGAGATGATGGACTTAAATAATTTATAAGTTTCGAAATAGTATTTAATGGGGGGCATTTATTGAAAATTAGACTTCGTAACGAATGGACGAACGCGGAACACGCGATGCGCCATCACCGGGCCCCGCCAGACCATCGGAGTGTGTTTATGCACCTGTTCGCAGGCCGGGGCTCTAAACCGTCGGTGTGTGTTCCTGTTTTCGCTTTCTTTACGTTGGGGGCCTAGTTTACAAATAAAAACTCCACTTGCTAAGTGGAACAGTGAGTTAAAGCAATATTCCTATTGATTGTCGAGGAAAGTAGGTAGTGTAAGCAAAATCTACATAAATTTCGACACAAAGCGGGATTTAACGTCAAATACTAAATAGCTATGCAACATAAAAATTTACGTTTAAGGGAAACACAGGTAGCAGAGACTGACGAAACTGCTTATGAAACGGAAACATTTTATTTTATGCCGCAACCTGGATTTTTGTTTAGACAAATTTCTCTAAAACAAAACCTATCTAACCATCCTTCTATCTCTTATAGTTTCCGAAATCCCAATACACTCACCATCAATGACGGTATATAGCTTAAAAGTTCAGAACAATCCTTGACGATATTATTACTGCTACTATTTTTTAAGGAGAAGGGCAAATGGTTAAGTACTGATGAAGACTAAAAGATGAATTGATTTAACCATTTAACATATTCTTCTCAATTCGTTGAAACCGGTATAAGGCTTCAACAACATTTAGCCCAAACGTTAGGAACACTTATGTCGACGACATCATTGCTGGAAGCGTTTCCTCCAATCGATAACAAATCCTAAATCGTGTCCAATCTTTCCTACATCATGTCCCTTTAAGAGGTAGGTAGTTAAAATGAGCCGTATCTATACACATTCCTTTTCACTCTTTAATACATTTTAGTTCAATACTTAATATGTAACTCGCAGCAACTTGTAGACTATACCTGATGCGCTTACATTGATGATTTATGAATTTATTTCAGTATTTGCAATATTATTGCTCGAAAAGAGAACCATGCATTCGAAGGAGATAGAAGAGTTAAATTCGCTTTCCTGCAAAACCATAAAACACATAACAATACAAATTCCTACATTGATGATTTCACTGGGGTCGTTGGTCTTAGGAGATGTAAACCTGGTCGTACTTCATGGAAGCACTTAATAAAAAAGAGTATTGAGGCTAAATCATCAATTTAAACTTTTAAAGTTGTATCTGTTAAATTTACAATTCGTATGTTGACGATATTATCGCTGGAGCTATTTCCTTTAATTAAAGCATACCAAGATATTTGGTATGTGATGGATCTCAATCTCTAAAGGAAGGTTTTTAAAGCCTTAATAAAAAAAGAGTATTGAGTATAAAATTTTCAGTTAAAGTTGTATCTGTAAAATTTACAATTCGTATGTTGATGATATTATCACTAGAGCCATTTCCTTTAACAAAAGCATACCAATATATTTGGTATGTTGTGGATCTCAATCTCTAGATGAAGGTTCTTAAAGCCTTAATAAAAAAGTGTATTGAGGATAAAATTATCAATTTAAGCTGGTAAAGTTATACTGTTAAATTTATAATTCGTATGTCGACGATATTATCGCTGGAGCCATTTCCTTCAATAAAAGCAACCAGTATATTTGATATGTTATGAATCTCAATCTCTAAAGGAAGATGCCTAAAGCCTTAATAAAAAAAAGAGTATTGAGGATAAAATTATCAACTTAAGATTCTAAAGTTGTATCTGTTAAATTTACAATTCGTATGTTGACGATATTATCTCTGGAGCCATTTCCTTTAATAAAAGCCTACGAATATATTTGGTATGTTGCGGATCTCAATCTCTAAACGAAGGTTCTTAAGGCTTTAATAAAAAAGTGTTGAGGATAATATTATCAATTTAAACTGTTAGTTGTATCTGTCAAATTTGCAATTCGTATGTTGACGATATTATCGCTGGAGCCATTTCCTTTAATAAAAGCATACCAATATATTTGGTATGCTGTTGATCTCAATCTCTAGAGGAAGGTTCTTAAAGCCTTAATAAAAAAGTGTATTGAGGATAAAATTATCAATTTAAGCTGTTATAGTTGTACTGTTAAATTTACAATTCTTATGTTGACGATATTATCGCTGGAGCCATTTCCTTTAATAAAAGCCTACCAATATGTTTGGTATGTTGTGGATCTCAATCTCTAAAGGAAGGTTTATAAAGCCCTAATAATTCGATTGAGAATAAAATTATCAATTTTAAACTGCTAAAGTTGCATCTGTTAAATTTACAATTCGTATGTTAACGATATTATCGCCGAAGCTATTTCCTTTAATAAAAGCATACCAATATATTGCTTTTAAAGCTGTTAAAGTTGTACTGTTAAATTTACAATTCTTATGTTGACGATATTATCGCTGTAGCCATTTCCTTTAATACCAGCCTACCAATATGTTTGGTATGTTGTCGATCTCAATCTCTAAAGGAAGGTTCTTAAAGACTTAAGAAAAAATTCTATTGAGGATAAAGTTATCAATTTAAGCTGTTAAATTTATAATTCGTATGTTGATGATAATAACGCTGGAGCTATTTCCTTTAATAAAAGCGTACCAATATATTTGGTATGTGGTGGATCTCAATCTCTAAAGGAATGTTCTTAAAGCCTTAATAAAAGAGTATTGAGTATAAAATTTTCAATTTAAGCTTTTAAAGTTGTATCTGCTAAATTTCAATTCGTATGTGGATGATATTATCGCTGGAGCCATTTCTTTTAATAAAAGCCTACCCAATATTTGGTATGTTGTGCATCTCAATCCCTAAAATAAGGTTCTTAAAGCGTTAATAAAAAAGAGAATTGAGAATAAAATTATCAATTTAAGCTTTTAAAGTTGTATCTGTTAAATTTGCTATTCATATGTAGACGATATTATCACTGGAGCTATTTCTTTTAATAAATGCCTACAAATATATTTGGCATGTTGTGGATCTCAATTTCTAAAGGAACACTTTAGAAGCCTTAATAAAAAGAGCATTGAGGATAAAATTATAAAATTTATCTGTTGAAGTTGAAATTCGTATATTGACGATATTATGGCTGAAGCAGTTGCTTTCTATCAACTTATTTGACTTGTTATGCCTCTCAACTTTTAAAAAAGACCTTAAAGCTCTAATAAAAAATATCAATAAAGATTAAATTATCTAATTTATCTATTAAAATTGAAATTCGTATATTGACGATATCATCGCTGGAGCCATATATCCTTTTATCAATTTATTTAATTTGTTACAGTTACTCTAAAAAAGCCTATTAAATTTATCTGTTAATGCTGAAATTCGTGTATTGACGATATTATTGCTGGAGCTTTCTTCTTTAATAAAAGGCTGAAGTTAATATCAAACAAGTGATGAAAGGACGTCTAATTTTGTTTTATTATGGCTGTTAATCTCTCAAAAAAGGCTTTTAAAGCTTCTATAACAAACAGCAATAAAGATAAAAATACCAATGTATCTGTCAAAGTTGAAATTCGTATATTGATGATATTTTTGCTGGAGCTTTTTAATTTAATAAAATGCTGAAGTTAATATCAAACGGAGGATGAAAGGGCGTCTAATAATAAAAAGTTATCAATTTATTTAATTTGTGCAGGTCTCGAGATCTTACGGAATGTTGTTAAATCTTTAATAAAATGAGTAACCAAAAAAAGAGTAACAACATTGTCTGTTAAAGATGAACTTCGTATGTTGACGATATTATTGTTGGAGCCGTTTTCGTTTTCAAACTATTTGGTTGATTATGGTTTCTAATCTCTCAAGAAAAGCTCTTAAAGCTAACAATAACAAATAGCTATAAAGATAAAATTATTAAATTTATCTGTTGAACTGAAATTCGTATAGGTATTGACGATATTATTGCTGGAGTTTTCTTCTTCAATAGAAGTTAATATCAAACGGAGGATGAAAGGATGTCTAATAATGAAAAGTTATCAATCTATTTGGTTTGCGCGGATTTGGATTTCTCAAGGAAGGCGCTTTAAGACTTAGTAAAAAAGAGTAATCAAGATCAAAGTTCCAACATTATATGTTAAAGCTAAAATTAGTCCTATATTTACTATATTATCGCTGGGCCCGTTTTCATTTTCAAAGTATTTCTCAAGAAAAACTCTTAAAGCTTCAGGATAAAATTATTAAATTTATCTGTTAAAGCTGAAATTTGTATATTGATGATATTGTTGCTGGAGCTTTTTTCTTTAATAAACGGCTGAAGTTAATATCAAACTGGGAACGATAGGACGATCAATATAGGTATTTGATTTGTGTGTATCTCGACTTTTCAAAGGAAGGCTCCTAAAGCCTTAACAAAAAGAGTAATAAAGGTACAACTACCAACTTTATCTGTTAAAGCTGAAATTATTATATTGACGATATTATTTCTGAAGCCGTTTTCTTTTTTAAATTATTGGATTTGTTATGGCTTTGAATCTCCTAAGAAATGCTTTTAAAGCTTCAATAACAAATAGCAGTAACGATAAAATTATTAAATGCATTCTTATATTGACGATATCATTGCTGGAGCTTTTTTTAATAAAAGACAAACGGGGGATGAAACGGCGTCTAATAACAAAAGAATTATCAATTTATTAGGTTTGCGCGGGTCTTGATTTCTCAAGGACGGCTCTTAAAGCCCTAATAAAAAGAGTAATCAGGGTAAAAGTATCAACTTTATCTGTTAAAGCTGAATTTCATATATTGACGATATTATCGCTGGAGCCGCTTCTTTTTCAAATTATTTTATTTGTTATGGCTTTCAATCTCTCAAGAAAGCCTCCTAAAGCTAATAACAGTAAAGATAAAATAATTAAATATATTCGTATATTGACGATATTATTGCTGGAGCTTTTTCCTTTAATAAAAGGCTGAAGTTAATATCAACTGATGGGGGTTGAAAGGACGTCTAATAATAAAAAGTTATCAATCTATTTGGTTTGTGCGACTCTCGACTTCTCAAGGAAGACTCTTAAAGCCTTAATAAAAAGAGTCATCAAGATAAAAGTATCAACTTTATCTGTTAAAGCTGATAGTCGTCTATTGACGATATTATCGCTGGAGCCGCTTTCTTTTGTCCAATTATTGGATTTGTTATGTCTCTCAATCTCTCAAGAAAGGCTCTTAACGTTTCAATATATAACAGCAATAAAGATAAAATTAATACATTTTTATGTTGAAGTTGAAATTCGTTTATTGACGATATTATCAGTGATGAACCCGTCTCTTTATTAAAAATTTAAAGTTAATACCAGACCGGGGTGATAAAGAGACATCCATCAACAAAACTTATCAATTTATGTGGTTTATTGTCGATTTCAAGCTCTTGAGAAATTCTTATAGAGCCTTAATAGAAAATATTAATCAGGGTAAAATTACCAATTAAAGTTGAAGTTCGTATATTGACGATATTATCGCTGGAGCCGTTTTCCTTTTATCAATTTGTTATGCCTGTCAATCTTTCAAGGTGCGCTCCTAAAGCCTTAATACTAAATAGCAATAAAGATAAGATTATCAAATTCGTATATATTGACGATATTATTGCTGCAGCTTTTTTTAATAAAAGTTAATACCGAACGGGGGATGAAAGGACGTCAAATAAAAAAGTTATCAATTTATTTGGTTTGTTGTGGATCACGATCTTTCCTTACTAAAAAGGAGCAAAATTGAAAGTCGTATATTGACGATGTTATCGCTGCAATGGTTTGTTCTAATAAAAGCCTGCGTTACTATCAGAACGGGGGGATAATAATAAGACCTATCAATGTAATTACAATTAAATATCATATAAACAAGTTTGATTTGTATTTAAGATGCTTTATCATTACCCATATGTTGATGATCTAATCTTATCCAAAGCCATATAAATCTAATCAAACATTATCAACCAATAAAATTAATCACGCAAATAAGATTAATACATTCGAATAAAAAAATGCTTAATTGGATCATGTTAAATCATAAAATACAACTACAGGTAAGAGATTAAGTTAGAAAGAAGTACCTCCGAACAATTAAAAATTACACCATAAAAGCTGATCAGCTTATATCTCTATCATTAATCATCGCCCAGACTCAATGCAAAAGTTCCTTGATCCACCTGAACCTCAAATTATGCAACTAAGTATTTATTCAACCTTAAGGTTAATCCCTATCGGGGCATCTTCTCCTCCTGTTTCATAGCCTACATAAAAACACAAAACAAAAATATTAGTTAAAAAAAAAGAGAATATGCGCACCTCACCCCACACACATCGCGAAGAAAAAAACACAATACATATAAAATAAGAGAGAAGGGGTAAAAGATATACGCGCACACTTCGATTTCTAGGAAAAAAGAAAATATATCCGAAGCAAAGCAATCCACTATTGGCCCAGCCGGCTCGAGACGGACCAAAACCTTTCAATCCATCTTGCAATGCATTAGACAAGGATCGGCATATGCTATATGGCCGTCAGGTGGCAGCAGCTACCAATAGGATGGGCGGAGCGAATACGGTGCGAGAGAGCGCGCGAATAAGAGTGTGTAAAGTTGCACCGAGGAGTTGAGGATGTCATTCAGTACGGGGAAGTCTTTTCTCCGATCAGCACGTGACAAAGAGGGCACACGTCAGTGACGAGATGCATCAAATCGGAGACGAAGTTTGAGATAAGCTAATTGACGACTGATACTTCTAATACGCGCGTGGTTGATATAGGATTTTTTCGTGATTTTCATCAAGTTTGTGACAGTTTCTACAAAGATATCAATAGTGTTGTTATTTTTTGAGGCTTTCTTCCAAACCGGACTTTGTGAGGATTGCTCTCAGTGACCCGTACTTTTTCTTATTTTTTTGCGAGAGTGACTTATGACGAGAGTTCCTAATGCCTTCGGCACTGAAGACATTGAGTTAGTTTTGAAAAAGTGACTTTGTCGACAGAGACTGTCAAAAAGTGATGTTGATATTTTTTGTTGATGACAATGTCAATGTGAATGCCATTATTGCAATATGTTGACGAGAAAATTCGGAGCAACTATTTGAAAACTCCTTACATATATTGACGATATAATTGCCGGAGCCATTTCTTTCAGCGCGTAACCGATCCAGCAAGAGGAGGTGCTGAACGACGAATCGGCTTCAAAATGAGTTAGAATTTATAGGGGATCACGCAAAAGTAGTTAATTAATTTCTTTCGGTGTCCAAGTCCGCGGAACATTTCCAAGCTGGCAGAATTGGAGGAAAGATTGGTCTTGATGCAGCCGACAACGGCCGCCAACGTTCCTCCAAGCGGTGGAGAAATGGATCTCCAAACGATGCAGAGTATGGAATGGCTGTTCAAGAAGGAGAGGATTTATTTACTAGCGCAATTTTGGCAACAGGTTAGTTACCTATTCTTAATGATATAGATGAAATTGGTAGCGTTTTAATTTCACGTGGAGAGTGCGGACTTGTTGACACTTTGAAGGTTCACAGTTTGGGGAATAATTGGGGTCCTTGGGGTCAATTGGTTGCGATTAAACAAGCAAGGTATCCTACCTAAGTTATTAGAAAATTAAGCAGAGTTCCAAAATAAATATTTCTAATGTCAATATTCCAAAATAGCTTTATTTTTCATGCGGTACCTAAGTACCTACTCAGAATTTGCCTAACAAATTATTGTAGTTATTGGAAAGACCGCAAATGGTCTAAATACAATTTTAATGTGGAAAAGAAAAGTATTTTAAATTATTGGCCCCTTGTTGGGCGCCAAGTTGGTTGGTTTACTCTTCCTACCAATTTCTTAAAAAAATTATAAATTATGAGTAAATATTAAAATAAAAATTAATTTTAATTTCAAAGGTTATTTTAAAACCAAGTGACAAACGGTCCGTCAGACATCCATTTTATAACATCTTTCAATAAATACGATATTAAATCCAGGAAAATTTACGGGGCATGTCAAAAGTCTGAACCGAATTTATGAGGAAACCAAGTGGATTAAAAGCAAATCCGCCAAGTTTCCAAAAACCTTGATGTTTGTCATCGGGATTTTTATGTCGATGTAGGTTTTCGATTCCGTGGTTTCGAACAAAAAATAGAAAAAAAAAGATTTAAAACGTCTTTTAAAAGAATCCGGAGAAGAATTTATTAAGCAGTTTGAAGTCGGCTCGGGACGTCATTAAGACAAATTGGGATCAGGTCTGGGAGTTCGTCGGGTATATGTTCCGAAATGTTTTAAAATGTCGAGCGTGTTGAAACTGTTAGGATTTCTTTTTCTCTCTAAAAATACGCTTTACGTTAGACTATTAAAAGAAACGTATAATACATTATATTATGTGGATTTCAGTTTTTAAAACGTGCTGCAGTCTAATTTGATGATAATCACGCTTATGTCAAAAATAATGATTAATATATCATAAAGTTTTGGGGGCACCTTCAAAGAAAATAAAAATGACACAAATTAAAAAACATGCAAATGATTACTACTAACATCAAAATAGTAGTAGAACGATATTTTTACACCTGTCGAGAGTATTTCAAAACAATCCGTCTTTTAAAATTTTAAAAATAAATTGAAATTACCTCCCGCCTAAAAATAACTCAAAACAAAACCGTTCTAAGCCCGGTTAATATTGATTTTCTTTTCAAGAAAAAGAACGTTACGAATTTGTTATTTGTAATAAAATAACATAATAAAATACAGACCTCCATTAAAACGAAATACCAAAGATTCTTATCGTCTAAATCGAAAGAAAGATATTGCTTTTCTGAAACGAAATAAATGTCTTTCTCTTGGCTAAAATATTGAGGAATGTTTGTCATATAAACCTGCCCGTATACCAGGTGGGATGATGGAAATAAAAGGATCTTGTCTAACAAGAATTTATTAATTAACATAATTTATGACCCTAAAATATGAATTTTTAAGTTTTACACAATAGTTGTTTTTTACAATAGGCCAGGTAATATTTAATGTGATACACCTCCCTCAGCAGCACATTAGGGTGGTATATGGGAAGGAAAATGAACTATCGTATGGATTATCTGTTTATATCAGTAACTGATAGCGCACTTAAGCCCTCCTCAGGAAAATATTTCTGGATCCACCTGGATGCGGCGTAACAAGTTTTTTCTTTTCTTGACACACCTAAAAATTCAGTTTAGTCACCTCGTTCGGCGAGCATATTATTTCAGCAACAAAAGGAGCATTTGCGGCTCATTAAGGTGATATTTGGAAAGGTGAACGAGCTTTCCTTAATTTTCAAACTGGTCATAAACCTATAGATAATTTATCTCCCTTATTTTCAATATTCTTTGTATATCCAGTATTGGTTAATAAGTAAAGATGTTAGGTTTGAATTAAGACAAAGGAAGTTTGTTGTTTCTTCACCTCGGTGATAGACTTTGTGGCTCTGGCCCTAAAGAAGATGAAAAACCTAAAATAACTCGAAAATGCCTAGCCTTTCGAGAAATACATCTGCCCCCGTTGCCAAAAACGAGAAATCTAAAAATGAAAATGGTTACTAAATGCAATGGAAATAGTACAAAGCTCGTCCCCTTTGTCAATTGAAAACTTGACAAAGTTCACGAGCTTTCTTAAAACTTCGAGCATTTTCCAGTTGTTTTGGTTTTCAGCGCATTTGCAAAATTTACTGGTTACTTTTGCCATTATTCTGCAACATCCCAAGACTTTGTTACCCGGCATAATATTCTCCAACTCTTCACTAAATTGAAATTTCTTTGAATACTGAAACTTGAACCTCCTAAAAAATCATTATTTGACCAACCTTCTTCAGCAAAAGGAGAAAATAATGTCTGCCCCACTGGAGCTTTCGTAAATACCTTGCGCCTCACCAAGGTGGCCGGTGGGGAAGCCAGTGAGCTTTCGTTAACTTTCTAACACACTCTTATACCTAATTTATTTTCATAAAGTTCCTCTTTATCTTCGATATTCACCGTGTATCGACTAATAAATAGACTCGTCGAGAGCGTTCTATTGGGGCCCGCTGAGGCACCGAAACTACGCGAACTTTGGGACAAATGCTTGGAATTCCTTCGGGTTTCGAACGCATATTATCGGTTTCCGTTTATTTTCGTCTTCCCTGAAAATATAAATGAAATCCCAGTTAAGTATTTTTGAATTATCTTATAGTACATTGTGAGCATGTGTTTTTATTTGAGATTTACAAAATTACTTTTTCTGTCCAAAACCCGATACATCTGCAATATGCAAATCTTAACGAAAGCCCTTTGGCTCTTCCCACATGCCGCCCTAGTGAGGCGCTAATTATTTACTGAAACTCATCCCACATACCTCCATAGTGGACCGCAAATTATTTTGTTATGCATTTTCCTTTTGTTAATATTTCCGCTGAAGGATTACTTTTTAGATATTAAAAATAGGAGGTTCAGGTTTCGGGATTCTAAGGGGTAATAACCTCCTCGGATGTTGCATAATAACGATAAATCAAGATTTTGAAGGTGTTTTTGTGTTTTGTAATTTTCTTTGTCCCAAACCTCTCAAACTTGCCATGACATGAATAAGAACGGAAATAAACAGATGGAAAGAGCCAAATTACAAAACTTGTAGGAAAAATTTTAGCAAAATCAATTCAATTTTCAGTGCAAGTGAAAGGGAAGTTTTTACGTGGTTGAAAATCATAGATTCAACATTATCCAACACTCAAAAGGATGCAATTCAAATTACAATAATAAAATAGAAAATTTAACTGATATGTTGATGATATATTGGTTGCATAGACTGGCTCCTCAGTCACTATACGAATGTAAATGGAACCTCTTCTTACAGTTCTCCTAAAGCAGTTCAATGATAATAATAAATTTAAAATATCGGGATGAAAAAGAAAAGGTTAAGGAGACAAAAATAATAAGCTTTTAAGTAAACCTAGAAGACATAATACAAATATTAAATGGAAATCACTTCTTAGGCTTCCCATCAAGCCCCCAGTGACTTCACGTCTCAACGAATAGGGGCGTAGATTTTACGCACGAGTGAAAGCATCATTTTATGCTACTTTTCGAAACCTTGTGTACAATAATTAAAGACATTAATTATTTACGCAGTTTTCTTTATTGAGTGTGAAAGTTGAATAAGAAAACTGCGCCGATCCAATACATCCAATATATCAAAATAATACAAACACTTATATCGATGATGTTGTTGCAGTAGCCGCGTATTACTTATATTTTATATAAAATGCATCATTACTACATGATAATACAAATACTTATATCGATGATATTGTTGCAGTAGCCGCGTAGTATGTTTCATATAAAAAGCATTGCATCATTGCTCCATAATAGTACAACTACTTATATCGATGATGTTTTGCAAAAACCACGTACTATATTTTATATAAAACACATCATTACTACATAATAGTACAGATAATTATATCGATGATATTGTTGCAGTAGCCGCGTAGTATGTTTTATATAAAACCATCATTGCTACATAATAATATAGATATTTATATCGATGATGTTGTAGTAGCCGCTAATTATATTGTATTTAAAACGCATCATTGCTACATAATAATTCAAATGTTTAAATGGATGGTGTTGTTGTAGTAGTCGCGTAGTATGTTTTCTATAAAACGCATCATTTCTACATAATAATACAAATACATATATCGATGATGTTGTTGCAGTAGACGCGTGTTATATTTTTATATAAAATGCAACATTATTTCATGATAATACAAATACTTGTATGGATGATGTTATTGCAGTAGCCGTGTAGTATCTTATATATAAAACGCATCATTCCTACATAATAGTATAAATACTTATATCGATTATGTTGTTGCAGTAGCCGCGAAGTACGTTATATATAAAACACATCACTACTACGTAATAGTACAAATACCTAAATCGATGATGTTGTTGCAGTAGCCGTTTATTATATTTTATATAAAATGCATCATTACTACATGATAATACAAATACTTATATTGATGATGTTGTTTCAGTAGCCATGTATTACATTTTATATAAAATGCATCATTACTACGTGATAATATAAATACTTATATCGATGATGTTGTTGCAGTAGACGCGTAGTATGTTTTCTATAAAACCCATCATTACTACATAATAATACAAATACATATATCGATAATGTTGTTGCAATAGCCGCGGGTTATATTTTATATAAAACGCAACATTATTACATGATAATACAAGTACTTATATCTATGATGTTATTGCAATAGCCGCGTAGTATCTTATATATAAAACGCATCATTCCTACAATAGTATAAATACTTATATCGATGATGTTGTTGCAGTAGCCGCGAAGTATGTTATATATAAAACACATCACTACTACATAATAGGACAAATACTTAAATCGATGATGTTGCATTAGCCGTTTATTATATTTTATATAAAATGCATCATTACTACATAATAATACAAATAGTTATATTGATGATGTTGCATAACCACGTACTATATTTTATCTAAAACGCTTCATTGCTACATAATAATACCAATACTTATATCGATGATGTTATTGCAGTAGCCGTGTATTATATTTTATAAAATGCATCATTACTAAGTAGGTATATGTATTAGGTTTTCAACCAACTTATCGACAGGCGATTTGGTTTTTAACTTCGATAACTTAAGTATATCGATGATGTTGCAGGAACAGCATATTGTTCTTTATAACAAACTGCTGTCATTCATTATGTATTATGTATTGTATTTTTAGGTAAATTGTCAACAGGGTACATATTTATTTATGGCAATAATTATATCGAATATGTTGTAGAGGAGGGATGCATTTTTAACAAAGAAGGTAGAAGATGAAATTGTTGACAGATATGTAGATTCGGATCTACATTACCATTGTCGTTTGGATCAAATCGTGCATCAAAACGAAAAACTGTTAATTGTATTCAACTATATTTAATAGAAACTGTTTACTACGTTGAAACGCGATTATTTGCTTGGTCAGAAGATACTTCACATGTATAAAGAGGGAAATCGGCAGGAATTAATCAACTTAAACCTCCTTCAATTGACACCACATTTACAAAGTAGGCGTGAGCATATACCAATATTGTCAAGCTTGAATCAGTATGCTTATTAGCAACATCAACCACCTTCTCTTCCCTTCTAAGGCTTTGATAAGCAACGGAAAGGAATTATGGTCCGATGGGGCCAAATCGGGAGAACGTACAGGAAAGAAACCATCCCCAAGTTGGTGTCAGGCTCCTCCGGATGTTATCAATCTCATTTGGATCAGCTTTCAAGCAATATCCAACACAAATCTTCCCGCTTTCCATTTACAGTTAACAGTTGATCTGCTTATGTCATCAATGTTAAAACGTCATCCTAAATTCCTTTGTTTAATAATTCATTCAATAGCAGACTGCAACTTGAAATTGCATGTAACAACCATGCTCATACTCCTCCCTAACCTCCTTCCTTATAATAATGAAATATCGTTTAACTACTACTAAGTAGGTGGGTATCGGATCTTCAATCAAGTTTTTGACAGATGGTTATTTTTTAATTCCCATGAATTAAGGATATCGATGATGTTGTTGCAGGAACAGCATATTGCGCATTATACCAAACCACTCATTATTAAGTATGTATTGAATTTTTAAACTAAATTGTCGATGGGGAGGCATTTATTTATTCCAATGATTTATACCAATGATGTTACATCAGGAGGTGCTCATTTATTTACTTAATACAAAAACCAATGAGTTGTAAGTAGCAACATCAACCACCTTATCTTCTCTTCAAAGCCTTTGATAATTTGCGCAAAGAAATGATAATCCGATGGAGCCAAATCAGGAGAACGAAGAGGACGAAACCATCCCCAAATTGGTTTCAGACCCCTCTGGATATTCCTAATCAACTTCATTTTAATCAGCGTTTAAGCCTTAGGGCTTCTAATATCTAAGAAAGAAAAATCGATCTTCTAGCTTTCTAATTGTATTTAGCTCATTCTTATTTTATGAACCACTACTCAATCCTGATCCTGTTAATTAATGCAATAACAGACTGAAACTTGCAAAAACAAGCAAAAATCCCCCCTTCCCCAAATACTAATAAAAATTCAATTCGCGATTTTTTTGAGGATGAAATACCCTTGAATTTGAATATTGACGAGTATTTCAGACCATAAATAATGACATAAAATAGTTGGCATATTTTTTAGATGTGTGAATAATAATTTTCATCGTGGGTGGGTGTCTCGGATTTTAAAATAGATTAACATTTCCACAAAAAAAAATTATTCGGTAGCAGATGTCAACACTTGAAAGTATCGGAAAATATTGGTGACAGTATTTAGGTAGGAAACTAATTATTATTATTAATGTGGCTGGATCTGACGAACGATGTTTAATAGATAAAATAAATTGAAAATAGCTTTATTTTTTTTCTGGATAGATGCTTTTTCAAAATTTTCGCGTTCTTCAAATTGTTCCATCAACTCCTGATGATGCTAACATGGATAGCGAAACGGGAGTCGAATGGCAAAATTCTGTTTCGGTATTGTGGATAAAACTGTGTTGTAACCTTGGTTGTAACCCTCTCCTCTACATACAACAAACGATATAAATTACTCCAGAAAAATACAAAGCACTATAAAATCGACACTGAAAATCTAAATATAGAAAATTACACACCCATATTGGCTCGATGAAAACTATTTAATAGCATAAATTTTGCGTGGCATGCATGAGCTTATAAAGTTTATTATTATTAGAACCCAACCCAAGGCGCTACAAATAAAAATATTGTTTTAATAAATAAAAACATACAATTTACCATTTAAATTGGCGATATTTATAAAATGTGTAAAGTTTACGGGATTGTGCTTTTCTGGAATCCTTCTAGGCCATCAAGCACTGTTGTCAGATTTAATCAATATAAACAGTCTATTTTTTCCCAAATATTATGTCAGTGTCCAGTAAGTACTTACATTGACGATCTCATTGTTGCAGCAATCTTCTTTATGCAATAAAATATGATAATAAAAACAGAAAACGAATTTTACAATACATGCAAAAATGTTAGTAAGATTACAAACACTTATATAGATGATGATGTTGTTGAAGCAACTCCGATTAAGTAGATATATCGATGATGTTGTTGCAGCGGCAACTTACTGTACTTTACTTACTTAAACCTAATCGTTATTATACTCAAGGAAGTTGTCGATGGGCATACATTTTTAATTCTCATAAATTACATCGATGATGTTATCGTAGAAGAGCCTTAAAGTATGCAACGAATTTTCAATCCAGTTGTTGGTGAGGGATGTATTTTTAATTCCGATAAGTTATACCGATGGTGTGGTTGCATGAGCTACTTAGTCTAATTTATATTAAAACCAATCATTATTCAACTAAGATTTCTTTAGTTCCAAAGCAGATTATTCCAATTCATTGTATTCGATTTTTCAACTAAATTGTCTACGCTTTAATTCCGATTAGTTATGTCGATGATGTTGTCGCAGAAGCTGTTTTTGCACTTTATATAAAACCAATCATCATTAAGGCTATATTGGAGCTGCTTACTCAACTCACGTAAAACTAATCGTTATTAAGTATGTAGGTTTTCAACTAATATATCGATGATGTTATTGCAGGAGCAGCTTATTATTAAGTTTATATTGACTTGCAACTAAGTTGTAGGCGGGGAATGTATTTTTTAAATATATATGCATTACCTCGATGGTGCTCTTGCAGAAGCAGCTTTTAATTCTGATTAATTATATCGACAGTGTTGCAGGAGATGCTTGTTGTAACTCACGCAATACTAAGCGTTATTAAGTAGATATGTAGGTTCGAGATTTACAGCTAAATTGTCGAATGCAATCAGTTTTTATCGATGATGTTATTGCAGGAGTAGCTTATCATTATTAAGTTGTAGGCGGGAAGTGCATTTTTAAACCTCAGTAAAATATCTCGATGATGTCGCTGCAGAAGCAGTTTAACTGCTTAATGAAGAATATTTAATTACTATATATTACATCGATGATGTTTGGCAGGAGAAGCTTAATATGCTTTAAATAAAAGTATTTTAAACTTATGTATCGATGGGAGAGGCAATTATCGCCGTTTTAAATCCGATTAATTATATCGATGATGATGTTGCAGGAGCTGCCTTTTTGCACTTTATAAAAAAAACAATAATTTTCAAGGATATATGGGATTTTCAACTTAATTGTTGAAGAGAAATGCAAATTTTAATTCTGATTTATTATATCGATTATTTTGACATATAAAACTAATCGTTATTAAGTAGGTATGTCCTGGATTTGCGATCCAGTTATCGACTGGGATCCATTTATTATATCGATGATGTTCTGCAGGAGCTACTTATTGTGCATAGTTTAAACCTAATCATTATTAAGGATGTATTGGATTTTTAAATCAGTAATTGTATCGATGATGTTCTTGCAGAAGCAGCTTATTGTACTTCATATAAATATATTCATTATAATGTATGTGTTGGATTTTCAACTTGGTACAAGCGAGATGAAGTTTTTAATTTCAAATTTCAATTAATTATATCGAGTTTAACATTGCAGGAGTATCGAAGACTATCTATACATTTTAAAAATCCAGGCAAATATATCGATGATGCTGCTGCATATAAAACCAATCATTATTAAGTATGTATTGGATTTTCAACTAAGTTGCTTGATCACATATAATGATTTGCTAAACTCCACTGTATTATATCGATGATGTTGCCGAAGCTGCTCTTTGTACTTCATATATAAGTAATCATCGCTAAGTTTGTATTCGATTTTCCACTAAGTTGTCGACGAACGATTAATTTTTTAAATACTATGGATCAGATCTATGATGTTCTTGCAGGAGCAGCTTAATGTACTTTATCGATTAATTTGTTGCCGGAAGCTGCTGATTGTATTTAATATGAATATTCTCATTAATAAGAATATAATGAATGTTTAGCTAAGCTGTCGACGAAGTCTTCCAATGAACTAGGTATATAGATGATGTTCTTGCAGAAGCAGCTTATTGTACTTTATCTATTATGTTGTTGTCAGGAGCTGCTGATTGTGCTCAATATGAATCTTCTCATTGATACGTATTTAATGAATTTTTAACTAGGTTGTCGACGAAGCCTTCGAATGAACTAGGTATATCGATGATGTTTTTGTAGGAGCAGCTTATTGTACTCTATCGATTATGTTGTTGCCAGAAGCTGACGATTGAATTATTAAAATGAATCGCGTCATTAATGAGTATGTAATGAATTTGTAGCTAAGTTGTGGACGAAGAATTCCAATGAACTAGGTACAGCGATGATGTTCTTGCCGGAGCAGCTTATTTTACATTTTCGATTATGATGCTGCCAGGAGCTGCTAATTATATTTCATGTGAATCTTCTCATTAATAAGGATGTAATGAATTTTTAGCTAAGTTGTCGAGGAAGGTTTCCAATGAACTACGTATATCGATGATGTCCTTGTAGGAGCAGCTTATGCAGTGATCAACTACAAGATTATTGATAATTCAAAATTCTCAGATAATTAATCAATGCAATCAAACGTATTGATAGATTTCTTATTTCATTTACGAACAGTTTATTTTAGATCCTCTAGAAACGCCATGACTGGAAATAAATTAAGTGGCAAATATTTCAAAGTTAATCTCCCACAATGAGCATTGCGGCAACAGGGCACGTCTAAAATTGCAAAACCTATCAATTTTATTAACAGCCTCGAGTATATATATGGTAAAATGTGTCAATAAAATAAAGTACTACTTACCTCAACTTATTTATAATATCGTGGCATTCTACACCTTAAAGTATCGCTTACATTAGTAACCTTTACTTAAAAATTTATTAGTTTTGATTTTTCGAACTTCGACTATCGAGGTTCATGGATATAGCACACCTAATATTTATCTCAATAATATTTGAAAAAGGTTGTGTTTAGAAGCTCCTATATTTCATAAAGAATAATACCTAATCGTATTAACTATCATTGCTCACTCATCAAAAGTGGAAAAATACTTCGAGAGGACAATACTAATAGAGAAACTAAACATGAAAAATAATAGGTACAGAAGGAATTTGATTTTGCAGTTAGAAATCTAGTTGCTTTAATGCCCTAAGACGAATAAATATCCAAGCCCACATTTTAAGATATAACAATAGATATATGGACAATTCTTATTAACTGTCGTTTATGTTAGACAATTGGATACTTTCGGGGATCATTATTCATCTTTTCTAGACTTTTTTCGGTGTCCTTGAAATTATTTAATAAATCCCAGTTTTTTAAGCAAGTAATTTGAAATCTATAAAGGGTCTTCGTGCCTCCTACAGTCAGTACAAAGTTGAAGCGGTTGCCGCAAAGGGTGAAAGGGCGCCACCTCGCAGACTATACGAATACGCATACAAAAGGGACATAGTGCATTCCAAGTTGAACTCTGTTTTAACACGGTTGTTGAGCTTAAAAGCTAGATCATCTTTTCACATCTGTAATTGTGCGTATGGTTTTTCAAAAAATTGCACGCATTGAAAAACATGTTTTAGGTCCGCTTAACTACATCGATGATGTCATTGATGTTGTTGCAGGAGAAGTTTATTCTGTTTCATATGAAAGTTCTTATTATCAACGATTTTCAACTGCACTGTCGTCGAAATGAATTGTTTTATTCCGATGAAATATATCGATGATGTTGTTGCAGGAGAAGTTTAATGTATTTTATATGAAACTTCTTGTTATCAAGTATATAAAAAATAATTAGAAACCCCTCTTTTTTGCTACGTTGTTATATTACGGACGTAGGTATCTCCAAACGACTTTCCTGCAAAATCAAATCGAGACGATGAGATCCAAAAGCAATGAATGCAAAATGGACAAGCCTATTAACTGAAATCCAAAGAATTCCGGCACGACATACGGGAACTGTTTATTTTTAGTGCACATGTCCCTAGCGCGGCTCAGCAGACACAAATATTAAAATGACATATGTCTGGGTAAAGATTCCCAATAAAAGACACTCGTATAATAATTAATGCTTCTGAAAATTAATGAACGTCGTTCCCGTATTAAAAAAACCTCGGTTTTCAGCTTGGTGAATATCGCCGCAGTGGCGTAGATGTATATATAGATATGCCTTAAGATCGAAATGAAATTCAATAGCCATACGCCTGTCAAAAAAAAATATATATGACAACATCGCATTATTTTGACTTGATATACAACTAATTGCTTGTGCGCATGTGCTAAATGCGATTGCTTATATCGATGATGTTCTTATATAAAATTTATCATTATTAAGTATGTATTGAATTTTCAACCAACGAGATTTGTATTTTTTATGAATTATATCGATGATGTTGATGTAAGGACAGATTATTAAGTGTGTTTTGGAAAGTCGGTTAAGTTATCCACAGAGTATTCATTCCCATGAATAATTATACCGAAGATGTTGTTGCAGGAGCAGCTTCTTATACTAAACTTAATATAAAACTTATCAGTTTTAAGTATGTTGGTATTGAATTTTCAACAATGTTGTCGTACAGTGATGTACAAGGAGCTTAATGTATCATTATTATGTATTCAATTTTCGATTAAATTTTCAACCAACGGGATTATGTATTTTTTATTACGATGAATTATATCGATGATGTTGTTGCAGGAGCAGCTTCTTTCTACTTAATACAAATTTTATCAGTCTTAAGTATATTCGTATTGAGTTTTCAACAAAGTTATCGTCCAGTAATGTAAAATCACCCTATCTTATAAAAAATACATCATTATTATGTACTGAATTTTCAATTAAATTTTCAACTTGTGACTCAACCGATGAATTATATCGATAATATTGATATAGAAACAGCTTCTTGTACTTTATATTAAAGGATTCATTATTAAGTGTGAATTGGAAAGTTAATTAAATTATCCACGTGAATAATTATATCGATGATGTTGTTGCAGGAGAAAACTTATCAGTTTTAAGTATCTTCGTATTAAGTTTTCAACAAAGTTGTCATGCAGTGATGTGAATGCAGTCTAGTGTATCTTATAAAAAATACATCATTATTATGTATTGAATTTTCAATTTCATTTGCAACTCATGACTCAACCGATTAATTATATCGATGATGTTGATGTAGAAACAGCTTCTTGTACTTTATATTAAATTACTCGTTATTAACTGTGTATTGGAGAGCAAATTAAATTATCCACATGAATAATTATATCGATGATGTTGCTGCAGGAGCAGCTTCTTATACTTAAAAGGAAACTTGTTAGTTTTAAGTATCTTCGCATTAAGTTTTCAACAAAGTTGTCGTCCAGTGATGTAAAAGCAGCCTAATGTATATTTTAAAAAATACATCATTATTATGTACTGAATTTTCAATTAAATTTTAAACTCATGACTCAACCGATGAATTATATCGATAATCTTGAAGTAGAAACAGCTTCTTGTACTTTATATTGAAGTATTCATTATTAAGTGTGTATTGGAAAGTTAATTAAATTATCCACATGAATAATTATATCGATGATGTTGCAGGAGCAACTTCTTATACTTAATATAAATTTTATCAGTTTTAAGTACCTTCGTATTGAGTTTTCATCAAAATTATCGTCCAGTGATGTAAAAGCAGCCTAATGTATCATAAAAAATAAATCATTATTATGTACTGAATTTTCAATTACATTTTCAACTCATGACTCAGCCGATGAATTATATCGATAATGTTGTTGCAGGAAGAGATTGTTATACTATCATCGTATTGGGTTTTCAACAGTACCATGAATTATATCATGATGTAAAAGCAGCTTAATGTATCTTATAAAAACTCATCCTTATTAAGTATAAGTACGTAGGTACCTATTGAATTTTCAACCAACGAAATATATATTTTTTATTCCGATGAATTATGTCGATGATGTTGGTGTAGGAACAGCTTGTTGCACTTTATATTAAAGTATGCATTCAATTCAATTAAATTATCGACTGAGTATGCATTTTTACGATGAATAATTATCTCGAAGATGCAGGAATGGCTTACTGTATTAAATTATTCATTATTACATACGTATTGGATTTTCAATTGAATTTTTGATGGGGTACTCATGCATTTTTTATTTCGATTCATCATATCGATGGTGTTGTTGCAGGAGCAGCTTATTATACTTAATATAAACCTTATCAGTTTTCGCATTGAATTTTCAACAAAGTTGTGGTCTGAGGATGTAGGTTTTAATTACCATCAAATAAATTGATTATGTTGTAGCAGGAGCAGCATATTGTATTTTATATGAAGTATTTTGAGTATTTAATCGATTTCCAACTAAGTTGTCAACTAAGGATTTATTTTCTAATTACGATGAATTATATTGATGAGGTTGTTGCAGGAGCAGCTCATTATATTTAATATCAACCTTATCAGTTTTAATTAGCTTCGTAATGGGTTCTAAACAAAGTTGTCGTTCAAGGATGTATTTTTTCATTACCATTACGTATATCGATGATGTTGTAGCAGGAGCTACTTATTGTATTGTATATAAAACTACTCCTTATTTAGAATTTGGCTAGATTTTCAACTAAGTTGTCGATGAGGGGATTATTTCTACTTATTATTAAAACAAACTAAATTGAATTGAGATAAATTTCTTCGATAATGTTCAAGAGCTGCTTATTGCACTTAATATAAAACTAATTCATATTTTCGATCCGATTATATGTCCATGATGTTGCAGGAGCAGCTTATTATACTTCATATAAAATTACACAGTTTTGAGTATCTTCGTATTTGATTTTCAATAAAGTTGTCCGGTGATGTAGGTTTTAATTACCATTGAATATATCGATGATGTTATAGCAGGAGCAGCCTATTTTGTTATTTTTTAAACTTCTCAGTATTAGATGTATATTAAATTTTAAACTAAAATTTGGAAGGCAATTTTTAATTCCCATTAATCACATCCACGATATTGTAGGAACAACAATGTATTTCATATGTATGTGTTGGACTTTTAACTAAATTGAAATTTTATGAATTATATCGATGATGTTGAGAAACTGTTTGGTGCACTTAATATAAAAATAATACAGTTTAAATACATATTCAATTAATTAAGTTGTCGGCTCGGATGCATATTTTAATTTCAATTAATTATATCGATGATGTTCTTGCAGGAGCGAGCAGCTTAATGTATTTTATATAAAAATACATGAGTATGTATCGGAGTATCAACTAAATTGCATATTTTATTTCGATTAATTAGCCGATAATATTGCAGGACCCGCTTATTGTACCTATTTTCAAGTATCTATTGGATATGAAATGTAAGTACTTATTATCAAGTACGACTTGGTTTTTCGATGAATTAGGTATATCGATGACGCTTTTGCAGAAGTAAAACAATTTTAAGTACCACAACCCAGTCGTCGATATGAGAAGCATTATTTAAATTGATTATATATCGATGATGCTGTTGCATCATCGTTGTGTATTAATCAAACTACTAATTTTCAAGTATGTGTTGGATTTTTAGCTAAGTTGTTGCCTGACAATGCATGTTTTAGGTCATCTTAGCTATATCGATGATGCTGTTGCAGGAGCAGTTCATGAATTATGTCGATGACGTTCATTATACCTATACCTATGATATAAAACTAAATATTTAATGCGTATCTATTGTATTTTCAACAAAGTTGTCCACAAGGGATGCATGTTTTAAATCCTATCATATGTCGATGATGTTATTGCAGGAGCAACGTATTGTGCTTTATATTAAACTGCTCATTTTCAAGTATGTGTTGGATTTTTAATTAAATTGTCATTTGAGAATGCATGTTTTAGGTCCGCTTAACTATATCGATGATGTTGTTGCAGGGGCATTCTATTTCGTATGTAATTACATTTTATTAAAGATGTTTGACTAAATTCTTGACGGGGTATGAATTGATGTTGTTGCAGCAACAGCTTATTCTACTTAATATGAAAATAATTGTCATTAACTGGATTGTATGTTCAACTAAGGGGTTAATTCCGATTAGTTTTATCGATGTCGAGAGAGTATGTACGTATTCGATTTTCAACGAAGATGTTTCAATTTAGACTAATTATATCGATGATTTCGCTGCAGGAGCAGCTTATTTTGATTAATATTAACCCAAACTAACCCATTATTAAATAGGAATCGGTCCTCACTAAAATTGTAAACGGGGCAATCAAATATATCGATGATGTTGTTGCAGGAGGTGCTTAGTGTATTTCATATGAAACTCCTTAATATCAAGGAATCGGTTAAGAACCAACTACGGCACTCTCGAAGGAGATAATTTAATGACACATAAATATCATTAAATGATGGTACGCTCATGTCAACGAAATAAAAGGAATATAAGCAAAAGGCTTGAAAAATCGCTTTAATAAACTCCCGAACATGTGCTTTTCGATGTGTGTCTGGGGTGGTATTTGAATTTGAAATATCGAAAACACATGTCGTTTTAAGTAACTCGCTCTCCCCACATATCGCCTTTTTTATAATGTAAGGCTGTAAGTGTCGCTTTCGCATTTTTCGTCTTCCCCGATGGGACCATTATTTGTCTATTTTATATACAAATAGATTTTCCTGTGAGAAACGCGTCCCATTTGCTCTATACTAAAAATACCTACCTTGTGACCAAATTACTCGCTAACAATGAGGTCACATAGTGACTTGTCTGCAGGGCCGGTTTGGATTCTTCAGCGATATTTCAACTCTCGATAGAAACAATGTAAAATTCAAGGTTGTACCTCATAAAATCGCCGTTTTAGATCAATAAACAAAGAGAATTTTTAAGCCCCTAGTCTGAAAGACGAAGACGCAGATCCCTCACCTTTATTCACATCATAGTATAACGTCTGTCTAATTGAGAATAAATTACATGGTTTGTGATTATTCGGGAGTTTTTGCGTTTGCAACGGTAACGTTACAACTTTACTTGTTCGAAAAAAATAGCATGACAGTTTGTTTACAGCCCGCGCGGGTTTGATTTGGCTTTACAATTATTATGACTCTGATGCTTGAAATAGGAATAGATCATGTGAAGCAACCCTATTCTATATCTTTTATAGTAAATTCAAACAAAAAAATAAATTTATTTCTGTTCACCTAAAATGAATAAAACTCGAGAAAGTAAGACGATCGCTTTTTAACAGTTTGCCAACCCCTCTTGAGAGGTCTCAATCGTTCGCTTTTTCACCCTCAATTTATCGGGAACTTGCATTCTTCGGCGTACGATAGACAGGAAACCGTTCAGACGTGAAGGCTTTTTTTGGGGATTTTTCAGGATTCGGGAAGCGTCTACAGGTTAATGTAGGTCAGAAAAAGTAGCGGGCTGATAGGAAAAAGGTGGCGTTTTATTGCGGGGATAATTTTTTGTGGATTTAGACGAGGAACTGTCTTACAAAAAAAAGGCGGAAATAATTTCGGTTTAGATAAATAGTGGCAGCTGGGGATGGCAGTGGGGGGGGGGGGCGAATATTTTGATCACAAATATTTTGAAGTGCCAAGGGAAACAAGCAATAATTGCTAAGAGATATCAAACAAATTAAAGTAAACACCAATTAAATTAGAGAAGACAAAGGTACTGCTCTATTCAATACCTCAACGCTAAATCAAAACGTGTAGGCTTCGGTGCTCCAGTTTAAGAGCAATTGTACTGAGTTTAGTACAACAAAATACCTCGGTTCAGTACATCTCAACCCTAACAAATTGTTGAGCCTCATTATGCCTTTTAAAAAGTAATTATTTATTTCCTTTTTAACAACGATTTAGATATGTTTTTAAAATCCTGCAACTTAGATTCGGATTCGTGAGCGTTTAATTTTGATTCTGCAGGAATCAATGCATTTTTGGTGTCACCCTCGTAAATAATCTAATTTGACGAAGCTAAAATTCGAATTGGTAATAATGCTGATGCTCCAAAATTAATAATCCATTTTATTACTCTGTTGTCGGCTGTCGTTTATTATTAGTTTTTTTATTGTTCACTGTCGTTTTTATTCAATTATTTATTTTTTGAAATGGATGGTACGCTCATCCCTAGCAAATTTTTGACCCCCAATATGACTTCTGAAGAGTAATTATCAATTCACTTTTTAAAAATGATTTAGATTTGCTTTTAAAATCCTGCAACTGCTTTCGGATCCGTAAGCATTTAAATTTGGTACTGCAGGAACGCGTTTAAATTTGGTTTAGGTGGAACTATGCATTGTAATACTTTTTGAGTGATTTAACATATTTCCTAACATTTCCATCGACAGCAATAGTGATGGAGAAAATTCTTAAATTATATGAATATAGAACTAAATATGTTAAAAGTTATAATTAATTACCAGGGCAAGTGAAAAAGTGTATCATTCCGGTAGAAATAAATTCAGCGATTCATCCGTTACCCGTTGGCGCATGAACTATATCATTTAATCTCGTTTTTATCCGTAACGTCAATACATTCTAGGAATCTGCATTACCGACAATGAGATATAAATAATTTTTAATTGAAATAGAAATACTGCCTATTAGCCACTAAAATATTCTATTATACCGTGCCCAAGATCCTATACAAACAACATGCATCAAACAATCTCTGTCCGAAAAAATTTTACAGTCGCGCGAATTTTTCAATTTTCTCGGCCACCACGCCGAAGGACAATAAAAGCTCCCCGGCAATTAATTTTCCACCAAAAGTCGTTTGGATTTCCCTTTCGCGTTCCCGCTTCCTCCCCCGGTCCTCGTACATTTTTATATATAAGCGAAAACAAAAAAATACATTCGTCCAGTCGTCAAAAATGAATTCATATAAAAATCTGATATATTCAATGGCATATCTCAAAATTGCGGGGTCAATAAATTCACCACCCCTTGAAATCGGGATGGAATGGGGGTCGGATTTTATCCAGGGGTGAACTTAACCGCATTTCGGTTTTCATAACATTCATATTCAAAATGCTCCTCTTTCAATTGATATTTAGACATTATAAAATGTGACGTGTCTTCTCGAGGCATTTCCCTCTTTTTTCAAACGTCGGGGTCCAACGTTATTAGGGAGGGAGCATGCGTGAACTGTAAATAGCTTAAACTGCCATTTAATGTCCTAAGTTGAAACTTAAATTTGAAAAATATGATGTAAACATGCGATACGAATTATAATCAGCGCAAGCAATTATAAACCCAAAAGTTGCGTGATGAGCAGACCTAAGGATTGTAAAGCGCAATGCGTCTTCTCGAATCGAGGTATTTCTGTCTTTTTTCAAACGTCGGGATCCAACGTTATTAGGGAGGGAGGGAGCATGCGTGATCTGTAACTCGTTTAAGCTGCTAATTGATTATCAACCTGTCCTAAGTTTAAACAAACTTGAAAAATATTATGTAAATATTCGACACGAATTATAATCAGCGCAGGCAATTATAAACCTTGAAGTTGTCTTGATCAGCGGACCTAAAGATTGTAAAATGCTATGTGCCTTCTCGAATTAAGGTATTTCTGTCTTTTTTTCAAACGTCGGGGTCCAACGTTAGTAGGGAGGGAGCATGCGTGAAGTGTTAATAGCTTAAACTGCTAATTGATATCACCCTGTCTTAAATTGAAACTAAAACTTGAAAATATGTAAAAATTCAACATAAATTATAAACAGCGCAGGCAATTATAAACCTTAAAATTGCTAAATATTGTAAAATGTGATGTGTCTTCTCGAATTGAGGCATTCCTGTTTTTTTTCAAACGTCGGTGCCCAACGTTATTAGGGAGGGAGCATGCCTGAACTGTAAATAGCTTAAACTGCTATTTGATTATCATCCTATCCTAAGTTGAAGCTTAAACTACACCTCATTTTGTAGATTGAGAAAGAGGAGTAAAATCAAACAAACGAATAACTGGCGACTGTTGGTACTAATCCTAGGACCTTTTTTGATAGATTTTGTGAACCCGTTAGAAAGGGTAATTCAATAGCATGATTTGAGTTGGAAGGGTACAAGAGTCATAACACGCCTGAATCCTTAATGGATGGGAAACCATCCATTAAGGAGTAGAGTAAAGTCTGATAATGGCAACGCCGCTGTAGGCCTACAGGATGTTAGAATTTCATTTTCAAGGAGTTTTCACTTGTATACTGACGATATAAAATGTTCTATTGCTTCTTGTAGACATGTATTTGAGGTTAGATAGAACTGGAAAATAATCTCGATTACGTTGATGATTGCTGTCATTTTAAGAAAGTAACTCTATTTCTTTCGAAAAGTCGATAAACATTATAAAGCACAAAGGCACTAATCGATTATATCGATACAAGCGAGACTATAGATATATCGATACCATTTACCGGATTAACGTATTATTACGCAATAAAATGTGAATAGTAGAATAAGTCTGATATTGGCAACATTGCTGGAGGCCTACATGATGTTGGAATTTCATTTTCAATGAGTGTTCACTTGGATACTGAAGATTTAAATATTCTATCACTTCTACTAGAAATGAAATGTACTTAAAATTTGAATGTCCCGGCGTATATCGGTAAAACAGGCATTCTCGCCGGTATCGAATGTGAGGTTAG
>MU188572.1:42673-60735 GCA_016904865.1 Pissodes strobi
ATAAGATACAATTTCTCGTCTAAATAGTAAACATGATGAATGTCATTATTTCAAGGTAACTTTTTAGAAATAAGATAAACATTTTCACCTAATTAATGAAAATGACGAATTTTATTAATTTAAGATACATTTTTACAAATATGATAAACATTTCCTCTTAAATAATAAATCTGACAACTTTTATTATTTCAAGCTAAATTTTTATAAATAAGACAAACATTTCCACCTAAATAATGAAATTAACGAATTTTATTACTTCAAGCTAAATTTGTACAAATAAGAAAAACATCTCCACCTAAATAATGAAAATAACGAATTTTAATATTTCAAGCTAAATTTTTACAAATAAGATAAACATTTCCACCTAAATAATGAAAATGATGAATTTTATTAATTTAAGATAAATTTATACAAATAAGATAAACATTTCCTCCTAAATAATAAATCTGACGGGTTTTATTATTTCAAGCTCAATTTTTAGAAATGACACAATTTCTCGTCTAAATAGTAAAAATGATGAATGTCATTATTTCAAGGTAAATTTTTACAAATAAGATAAACATTTCCATCTAATAATGAAAATGACGAATTCCATTAATTTAAGATACATTTTTACAAATAAGATAAACATTCCCTCCTAAATAATAAATCTAACGGGTTTTATTATTTCAAGCTCAATTTTTACAAATAAGATAAAATTTCTCGTGTAAATAGTAAAAATGATGAGTATTATTATTTCATGCTAAATTTTTACAAATATCACAATTTCCACCTAACTAATGAAAATGATGAATTTCATTAATTTAAGCTAAATTATTACAAATAAGATAAACATTTCCTCCTAAATAATAAATTTGACGGGTTTCATTATTTCAAGCTCAATTTTTACAAATAAGATAAAATTTCTTATCTAAATAGGAAAAATGATGAATGTTATTATTTGAAGCTAATTTTTTACAAATAAGATAGCAATTTCCACCCAAATAATGAAAATGACAAATTTCATTAATTTAAGCTAAATTCTTACAAATAAGATAGACATTTCCTCCTAAATAGTAAATCTGTCGGGGTTCATTATTTCAAGATCAATTTTTACAAATAAGATAAAATCTCTCGTCTTTATAGGAACTATCGCTACATAGTTTCTATGTCTCGACTTCATAGGAACTATGGCTACACAGTTTCAATATATTTCTCGACTTCATAGGGACTATTGCTACATAGTTTCTCTAAATTTCTCGAGTTCATAGGAACCATTGCCACACAGTTTCAATAAATCTCTCGACTCCATAGGAACTATAGCTACATAGTTTCAATATATTTTTGACTCTATGGGAACTATTGCTACATAGTTTTTATAAATTTCTCGACTCCATAGGAACTATCGCTGCATAGTTTCTTTCAATTTCTCCACTTTATTGGAACTATCGCTACATTGTTTCTATAAATGTCTCGACTCTAGAGGAACTATCGCTACATAGTTTCAATATATTTCTCGACTCTGTAGGAACTATCGCCACATAATTTCTATACATTTCTCGACCCTATAGGAACTATCGCTACATCGTTTGTATAAATTTCTCGACTCTATAGGAACTATCGCTACATAGTTTATATAAATTTCTCGACTATATAGGAACTATCGCTACATAGTTTTTAGAACTGCCTCCACTCTATACGAACTATCGCTACATAGTTTCTATAACTGTCTCGACTCCATAGCAACTATCGCTACATAGTTTCTATAAATTTCTCGACTCTATAGGATTGGTTTATGGTTTTCGAACAATTTCGAATTCATTGACCGCCAAAATAGTAATATGTGAAGTAAATACACTGCCCAACTTAATCAATTTAAAAATGATAAAGCTGCAGTTTAGTTTTGGATACGATGCGCAATTATCTACAGGGCGTTACGAACTTGAGGCAAACATTTTTGTTATGCCCTCGTTAATTGTAGAAAACTGATTTTTCTTCAAACCACTCTGATATACACTAGCAATTGGATCAAAGGTTCAATAATTAGAAACACATACCAAAGCTTTTGGTGGTGCATTAATTAAGTTGGGCAGTGTATAATCATTTTCCAAAAATCACCATTTTACGGCATATCATAAGATTCCTTAAACTAATCAGGATTTACTTAAATTGATAATCTATGTATCCTGTTATCAAGCACAAAACATACCGTATACAGTCTCGATTGATAGAGAGAACTAATTTATATATTTTTCGCAACATCCAGGTTAAGGGTTTTTGGAGATACTCTATTGATACCAGAACTAGATTCCAATTTTGTTATTTTAAATGAAAGCACCCCCTGTAACTTTTTGCATTTTTAGGCTATACGTACGTTTGTGGAACCAAGCCTAATAATATCTCTCGAACGCCTCTGCGTGCCTCGAAAGCTCAACATGCGTGCGTGTCCGAATAAAGAATGTTTTCGAATCACAGATGATTTTATTTCGTTCTGAATGTCTTATTGTGACTCCCACGAATTTATACCGTACCTTAATAGGCCTTTGTTACACCAAACTTCTACCGGTATTATTATAAAAATGATCTATTCGAAATTTGACAGGCACCCGTTTCATTTAAATTGAATTACTCAAAAAATAATGGTATAGGTACGACCGAACGTATAAATTGGTACTTAATAAGTACCTTTAACTTATTATATGTCTAAATTTTTTGTGAATATAGATAGTTCTTGGCATGTTGAAATTAATTAGCCATGCAATTTTGGGCTTGATTCCTGGAATTCTGGATGACTTTCATTGCGAGAAATATTTCTTGAAAATATTGGTCAGGGAGCATCGTTTTTTGGGCCAGGGCCCTATTTAATGCTTACTAAATAGTTGATAAAGATGAAAGAAACCCCAAAGAAGCTGAAAACAAATAATCGGAACCGCCACTGGCTCCAAAACAAAACTTTTGCTTTACGTGTACATAGACTAAAATGCCAGAGAAAGGCACCGGGAGACGTACGTATAGTCCAATTTTCAATAGGGTTTTAACTATTAACTGTTAACTTTATTATCTGGAAATTCAATTGTCTTTAATGGACACATCCAGAAGGGGCTTAATCCGCTTAAGTGGGGAATTAGCAGTCCTCCAGTTTTCTGGATATAATGTGTGAAAAGTTAGGGGAACTTGCGCTGCGATCCGCGATGCATAAAAAGGACGAGTTCGGAGGTTAAGTCTATAATGTCTGTTCATTGGTTCAAGCATTAGTATATCACGTGAGAAGGGTTTTCATTGTTTTTTTGGAAGGTGTTACTTACCAGAAGTGATTTCGCTTCCGATTGAGCCGGAAGTAGTCGAGAACCCGAAAGTCTATTACTTTCGACTAAACGTGAAGTTGAACTGTGTTAAAAAATCGAAAATTAACATACTTTAAAAAAATCGAGATTTTCATTAAATCGGTTGTAAATCGAAAACCACAAGAGTTAGAACTTAACGGTAAATGGCAAAAAGGTGGGTTTCTTGGGGTACTTTAACGTGCCGTATTCCGTTTGATCGTACGACGTTTCGTTTCTTTGAAAATTAGCTAAACGTAATTTTTATATTTTCCCAATTTTCTCGTTAACGGAACGAGATATCTGAAATCGGTTTGCGCCAGTGGCTGCGTCGTCTCAGGCTCGATCAAAAAGCTTTTATAAATTTTTTTGATAGGACGTCAAATAAGGCAGGTATTCGATAAAATATCAATAGCCTACGGGAGAATGACATAGAACATAGTTATACAGTTCTTATATTATATAATTTTTTACCACCCTGTATATGCTTTTAAAAATTTTATTTTTACAGTGGTATGATGCAAATGGATTCCTTTAACTGTTTCAGAGATAAAAACGAATCAATTTCGAAAAAATTATCTATTATATTAAAATTGTATTTCAAAAAATCGAGATTTTCATTAAATCGGTTGTAATTCGAAAACCATCAGAGTTAGAACTAAACGGTAAATGGCAAAAAGATGGGTTTCTTGGGGTACTTTAACGTGCCATATTCCGATTGATCGTACGACGTTCCGTTTTTTTGAAAATTAGCTAAACGTAATTTTTATATTTTTCCAATTTCCTCGTTAACGGAACGAGATAGCTGAAATCGGTTTTCGCCAGTGCCTGCGTCGTCTCAGGCTCGATCGAAATTCTTCAATACCATTTTTTGATAGGACGTCAAATAACGCAGGTATTCGATAAAATATCAATAGCCTACGGGAGAATGACATAGAACATAGTTATACAGTTCTTATATTATATAATTTTTTACCACCCTGTATATGCTTTTAAAAATTTTATTTTTACAGTGGTATGATGCAAATGGATTCCTTCAACTGTTTCAGAGATAAAAACGAATCAATTTCGAAAAAATTATCTATATTATATTAAAACTATATTTCAAAAAAACGAGATTTTCATTAAATCGGCTGTAATTCGAAAACCATGAGAGGTAGAACTAAACGGTAAATGGCAAAAAGATGGGTTTCTTGGGGTACTTTAACGTGCCATATTCCGTTTGATCGTACGACGTTTCGTTATTTTGAAAATTAGCTAAACGTATTTTTTATATTTTCCCAAGTTTCTCGTTAACGGGAAGAGATATCTGAAATCGGTTTGCGCCATAACTTGCGTCGTCTCAGGGTCGATCGAAATGCTTCTACAGCATTTTTCGATAGGACGACAAATAAGGCAGATATTCGATAAAATATCAATAGCCTGCGCGAGAATGAGATAGATGCATAGTTGTTAAGAGTAAAAAGTATAAACTAGTTCTACCCCCATCACTGAAGTTAAGCAACGGCGGACGTGGTTAGTACTTGGATGGGTGACCGCTTGGTTTAGTTTGATATGAAGGTTTCACTTCTACCGCGTGTGAACTGCACACAAAATTTGTTTAATTTTATTTTGAAAAATTTCTCTAATATGTCGATTAAACAGTATATGACAGCAAAATGGGGCCATATAAATTCAGAAAAATGGCCCCTGAGCTACCATTTTGCATATAAATTATATCTTGTTACATATCATTAAGGACTATCAAATATATAAAAATATACAGAGGGACGATTAAAACATTTAGTTGTTTTCCGGCTAAAATATGCAATTCTTAGTCCGATTTTCAAGCATGTAGTCTAATTAGCCCAAACTTATGAACGTCCTATATTATGACAGATCGTGTATGCACATTAGCGTCCAGCTCTACTAGACCTCGACCGCACCGCACGCATTCGAGCAGACAATCCGCGATCGGACAGCAACTTCTTATTTTCATCAAGCGAGCCACGGAGTACTCAACTTTTCAAGTAACAAAACAAGTGAAGGCCACCGCACGCGCCCGCTCGCCTTCTTCGATCGCGAAGCAGTAAAAAACAATGGAGCAACAGGAAAAAAAATACAAAACAGCAGACGATCTGCGGTATAGAAACAACGTTGTCAGATTTATATTGTGTATTTACCGCATTGAGGCACGAGGGTGCCGGCGAATAATGATTAAAGGGGTTATTCTTTGATAAATAGGTATATGGAATTCCTTGAGAAACAGAATGTTAAGTTTTGACATATATTGACGTATTGTTGTAATAGGTGTACCAACCTGTACATTTTTGAAACCAGGAAAAAAGGCCTGTTACTATAGTGGAAGATATACAGGGTGTTTCATTACAAAAATAATGCCAGTCTTATTTTATTGTTTTATGATCTTCGTTTGTTTATTTTGATAGGTTCATACTTCAACTGTGGTATGAACTCTTACAATAAACCCAGTAGTTGGGTGCCTGAATTTCCTATTCTTCTATTCTAAGAAATGCATTGATATGACACTACGGTGAACAATGCAATGTAGATATTTTATTCTTAGATAATATCTAACCCGCAAATATTAAAAGGTGAAGAAACCTAAAGTTTGGCAACACGGCCAGCAACAGATAGAGGAACAAGACAAGAGACAATCGTCCAGTGGCCGGTCGAAGAAATAAACGGCGATCGTCGGTCGAAACAAGCGCCGATCGCCAAGGCTAACGCGACGCTGTGCCGCGATAAAATTGGAAATCGCGGCGGCGATCGGTTAGCGGGAGGCCCGGGGGGGAAAAAGACGCGGATGGGCGGGAATACGAGCGAGAAGCCAGGCCCCCTTGGGGGGGAGTGGGGGATTTTTATGTACTCGAGAAAAATTGATAGAGAGACGTGTACGAAGCATGATTTACTCTTGTTTTATTTTGATTTGTTTACGGACGACCAGATAAGGTGACTGACGCTTTATCTTCGTTGCGGGTTAGTTTGTATATTCCTGCCATTTTATTTTATAAATCACTATCAAATCCAGGGATTTATAAGGTTTTATTTCTGGTATCAGAATAAATATGTCACAATCACCCACACAACACACACCCAATTCACTGAACGCACCATCCTTGACTGCCTTCGTCGATCCGGAAAAAATTGCAGGAAATTTCAGGATTTAACGGGGGTTTAAAAATGCGTTTGGCAACATCGTAAAAACACGTTCAGAAATGGTTAAAGCATATCTTGAAATTTTCCTTTAAATATTCGATAAATCTTAAGAATTCTTCGTAGACCGTCCTCAGACATTAAAGATTCCAGGTAAACGCGGATAATTTATAAATTCTGGTAAGGACTTTCGAAATTTATGTTAAATTTACTATATAAATGAACCATTTTGGAATTTTCCGCAGAAAATTAGCATTTTTCAAATCAATTGGAACAAAGCTTTCGACTCTTAGTAGTTATAAGCTGTATCGAATATTTTGGGAAAATTCGCTTTTTATAAAAAAATTCTTAGCCATTTTCAAATTCTACTCACAATTTCCTTTGTATGCTTTAAATTTCAAAATTTTCCGGGGTGGATTAGTATTTTTAATTTTAGAGAGAAAACGTATTGACCCCCTTATACATGGTCTTTTAAGACTGACAATGATTAACCGGTCGTATTTATTCTTTCAAGTCCTCCTCGCATTTAAAGCTTCAAATAATATTGTCAGTCATTCGCAATCCGTAACAAAATCCGCATCAGGAAATCCAAAGCGAATTCAGAAAACTGATGTCTCCGAAATTCCTGCAACTTTACTGAAGGGATTAATGAAATTAACAGATAGAGCTTAGAGTTACTCTCCAGTCTGCGTGTCGTGTGTCTCTTTCCGACTCGTCGGCTGCAACGGGACGCGGCCTTTTTCCCACTCGCACCCAACTGGAAGTGATGGGAACTTTAATTTTGTTAAGGATTTTGTACGGAATTACGTCGAAGAATGCGAAAATACACGAGCGTAGTTTCGAGGATTGAAACGAAATAAATTTACTCGTTAATGAGTCGAACGCTACTGAGGCTTCAATAATGATAAAGCAATTTCTTTATTAGTCCAGGAGCTCGTCAGTAGGAAAAATAAGTTAATCTGCAAATCTGAAAGAAGATCTTTATTGCTTGCGGCTCGATCGATCGTTCTAATGATTGATGTGTTGCCGGATGTAGCGGAATTTAAGAACATTTGGCGGAGAGAATTAGGCACTTATTGTGGAAAGCGGGGAAATTTACTGGAAGGTAATGAATCGAAAATTACGTTCCCTCGCCATTTAATATTTTGACAGTTATTGATTTTGATGTCTAAAATTCTGGTGATCTACAAACATTTTGCGAGAAAAAAAATTATATATCAAAAACTAATCGTTTTTCAAGAAAACGGTCATCATTTTCAGATTCAGCAGGTCCGAAAGCATGAGTGTATTAGTAGAAAATGTAATTTAATTCAAAAATCTCAAAAATTGATATGTCGATATGGGTGCTCCTCCCTTCAAAAAATGCGGTTTTCACTGCTCAAGGGGTCGGTTGAATTTGCCCCCGTATTAAAGAAATTTCAAAAATAAATAAACCATGCACACATTTTGCACACCCACACAAGGAAAACTAAAGCTGTGTTTAAACGGGGGGCAACCTTGACAGTTTTCCCCCGTCTGTTACAATCACAAATTTTGCACAATTTTGCACACATATTTTCAAATTTTGTACACTTTCCTGGGGAAAGTTATGAGGTGTTAAAAATTTGCATTCTCCCCCCGTTTGTCACAAAATTGAGGGTGTGTGGAGATGTAAATTTATAACACCTCATAACTTTCACCAGAAGTGTGCAAAATTTGAAAATATGTGTGCAAAATTGGTTGAATCTAGCAGCATCAAAAAATTTTGAACTTTTTGCAAACGGAGGGGAAAATGCAAATTTTTAACATCTCATAACTTTCCATAGAAAAGTGTGCAAAATTGTGCAAAAATAGTTGAACCTAGCAGCATAAACACTTTTCAACTTTTTCACAAACGAGATGGAAAATGCAATTTTTAACACCTCATAACTTTCCAGAGCAGAGTGTGCAAAATTTGAAAATATGTGTGCAAAAATAGTTGAACCTAGTTGCATCAATCTTTCCCTTCAACTTTTTGACAAACGGTGGGAGCGTGGGAGTGCATATTTGTAATACCTGATAACTTTCCCCACGTTTACAATCACAAATTTTGCTCAATTTTGCACACATATTTTCAAATTTTGCACACTTTTCTGCGGAAAGTTAAGAGGTTTTAAAAATTTGCATTTTCCCTCCGTTTGTCACAAAATTGACAATTTTTTATGCTACTATATTCAGCTAATTTTGCACACCTAATGTCAAATTTTGCACACTTTTCTGGGGAAAGTTATGATATGAAATTGACAAGTTTTGATGCTGTTAAGTTCAAATAATGTATAGCAATTTATAAAAGAAGCATCAATAATTTTGAACTTTTTACAAACGGAGGGGAAAATGAAAATTTTTAACATCTCATAACTCTCAACAGAAGAGTGTGCAAAATTGTGCAAAAAAAGTTGAATCTAGCAGCATAAACATTTTTCAACTTTTTGACAAACGAGATGGACAATGCAATTGTTAACACCTCATAACTTTCCACAGAAGAGTGTGCAAAATTTGAAAATATGTGAGCAAAATTATGCAAAAATAGTTGAACCTAATTGCATCAATATCTCCCTTCAACTTTTTGACAAACGGTGGGGGCGTGGGAGTGCATATTTGTAATACCTCATAACTTTCCCCACGTTTATAATCACAAATTTTTTGCACAATTTTGCACACATATTTTCAAATTTTGCACACTTTTCTGGGGAAAGTTATGAGGTGTTCAAAATTTGCATTTTCACCACCTCTTGTCACAAATTGACAATTTTCATGCTACTATGTTCAGCTAATTTTGCACAATTTTGCACACCTAATGTCAAATTTTGCACACTTTTCTGGGGGAAAGTTATGATATGAAATTGACAAGTTTTGATGCTGTTAAGTTCAAATAATTTATAGCAGTTTATAACTTTGCCTAGAAAAGTGTGCAAAATTTAAAAATAGGTGTGCAAAATTAGTTGAATTTCGCATCATCAAAATTTTTCAACTTTCTAACAAACGGGGAGGAGGGGGGTGTGAAGATGTAAATTTGTAACAACTCATAACTTTCCCCAAAAGTGTGCAAAATTTGAAAATGGATGTGCAAATTTGGTTGAATCTAGCAGCATTAAAATTTTGGAACTTTTTGACAAACGGAGGAGAAAATGCAAATTTTTAACATCTCATAACTTTCCACAGAAGAGTGCAAAATTGTGCAAAAATAGTTGAACCTAGCAGCATAAAAAAATTTCAACTTTTTGACAAACGAGATGGAAAATACAAATTTTTAACAGCTCGTAACTTTCCACAGAAGAGTGTGCAAAATTTGAAAATATGTGTGCAAAATTATGCAAAAATAGTTGAACCTAGTTGCACCAATATTTCCCTTCAACTTTTTGACAAACGGTAGGGGCGTGGGAGTGCAGATTTGTAATACCTCATAACTTTCCCCACGTTTACAATCACAAATTTTGCTCAATTTTGCACACATATTTATCAAATTTTGCACACTTTTCTGGGGAAAGTTATGAGGTGTTCAAAATTTGCATTTTCCCCCCGTTTGTCACAAAATTGACAATTTCTTATGCTACCATATTCAGCTAATTTTGCACACTTAATGTCAAATTTTGCACACTTTTCCCGGACCTGAATGAAAATCAAGCCCTTGTGTCAATATTCTGGTCTTTCGAAAAAGAAGTTTCTTTCCTAAATTATATATTATAGACCAAGAAATGCCATATTTTTATATATATATATATATATATATATAAATGTGTGCAGAATTTGTGCAAAATGAGTTGAACCTCCCATCATCAAAATTTTCCAACTTTTTGACAAGAGGGGGGGGGGGTTGTGGAGATGTAAATGTGTAACACCTCATAACTTTCCCCAAAAGTGTGCAAAATTTGAAGTTTTCAACTTTTTGCAAACGGAGGGGAAACTGCAAATTTTTAACATCTCATAACTTTCCACAGAAGTGTGCAAAATTGTGCAAAAAAAGTTGAACCTAGCAGCATAAACATTTTTCAACTTTTTGACAAACGAGATGGAAAACGCAATTTTTAACACCCCATAGCTTTCCACAGAAGAGTGTGCAAAATTTGAAAATATGTGTGCAAAATTAAGCAAAAATAGTTGAACCTAGTTGCATCAACATTTCCCTTCAACTTTTTGACAAACGGTGGGGACGTGGGAGTTCAGATTTGTAATACCTCATTACTTTCCCCACGTTTACAATCATACATTTTGCACAATTTTGCACACATATTTTCAAAATTTGCACACTTTTCTGGGGAAAGTTATGAGGTGTTCAAAATTTGCATTTTCCCCACCGCTTGTCACAAAATTGACAATTTTTTATGCTACTATATTCAGCTAATTTTGCACATCTAATGTCAAACTTTGCACACTTCTCTGGGGAAAATTATGATATGAAATTGACAAGTTTTGATTCTGTTAAGTTGAAATAATGTATAGCAATTTATAACTATGCCTAGAAAAGTGTGCAGAATTTAAAAATAGGTGTGCAAAATTAGTTGAACCTCGCATCACCAAAATTTTCCAACTTTATGACAAACGGGGGGGGGGGGGGGGGGTGGGTTGGAGATGTAAATTTGTAACACCTCATAACTTTCCCCAAAAGTCTGCAAAATTTGAAAATAGGTCTGCAAAATTGGTTGAATATAGCAGCATCAAAAAATTTTCAACTTTTTGACAAACGAGATGCAAAACGCAATTTTTAACACCTCATAACTTTCCACAGAGGAGTGTGCAAAATTTGAAAATATGTGTGCATAATTATGCAAAAATAGTTGAACCTAGTTGCATCAATATTTCCCTTCAATTTTTTGACAAACGGTGGGAGCGTGGGAGTGCAGATTTGTAATACCTCATAACTTTCCCCACGTTTACAGTCACAAATTTTGCACAATTTTGCACACATATTTTCAAATTATGCACTCTTCTGTGGAAAGTTATGAGGTGTTAAAAATTTGCATTTTCCCCCCGTTTGTCACAAAGTTGACAATTTTTTATGCTACTATATTCAGCTAATTTTGCACACCTAATGTCAAATTTTGCACACATTTCTGGGGAAAGTTATGATATGAAAGTGACAAGTTTTGATGCTGTTAAGTTCAAAAAATGTATAGCAATTTATAACTATGCCTAGAAAAGTGTGCAGAATTTAGAAATAAGTGTGGCATCATAAAAATTTTCCACGGGGGGGGGGGGGGGGGAGATGTAAATTTGTAACACCTCACTTTCTCCAAAAGTGTGCAAAATTGATTTGAAAATATGTCTGCAAAATTGGTTGAATCTAGCAGCATCAAAAAATTTTGAACTTTTTGCAAACGAAGGGGAAAATGCACATTTTTAGCATCTCATAACTTTACACAGAAGAGTGTGCAAAATTGTGCAAAAATAGTTGAACCTAGCAGCATAAAAATTTTTCAACTTTTTGATAAACGAGATGGAAAATGCAATTTTTGTAATACCTCATAACTTTCCCCACGTTTACAATCACAAATTTTGCACAATTTTGCACACATATTTTCAAATTTTGCACACTTTTCTGGGGAAAGTTATGAGGTGTTAAAAATTTGCATTTTACCCCCGTTTGTCACCAAATTGACAATTTTTTATGCTACTATATTCAGCTAATTTTGCACACCTAATGTCAAAATTTGCACACTTTTCTGGGGAAAGTTATGATATGAAATTGACAAGTTTTGATGCTGTTAAGTTCAAATAATGTATAGCAATTTATAACAGCAGCGTCAATAATTTTGAACTTTTTGCAAACGGAGGGGAAAATGCAAATTTTTAACATCTCATAACTCTCCACAGAAGAGTGTGCAAAATTGTGCAAAGATAGTTGAACCTAGCAGCATAAACATTTTTCAACTTTTTGACAAACGAGATGGAAAATGCAATTTTTAACACCTCATACCTTTCCACAGAAGAGTGTGCAAATTTTGAAAATATGTGTGCAAAATTATGCAAAAATAGTTGAACTTAGTTGCACCAATATTTCCCTTCAACTTTTTGACAAACGGGAGGGCGGAGGCTTGGGAGTGCAGATTTGTAACACCTCATAATTTTCCCCAGGAAAGTGTGCAAAATATGAAAATATGTGTGCAAAATTATGCAAAAATAGTTGAACTTACTTGCTACAATATTTCCCTTCAACTTTTTGACAAACGAGAGGGTGGAGGCTTGGGAGTGCAGATTTGTAACACCTCATAATTTTCCCCAAGAAAGTGTGAAAAATTTGAAAACATATGTAAAAAATTTTGCAAAATTAGCTGAATATAGTGGCATACAAATTTTTCCATTTTATGATAAACGGGGAAAAATGCAATTTTTTAACATTTCACAACTTTCCCCTGGAAAGTGGGAAAATTTTGAAATTAGTGTGCAATATTGTGCAAAGATAGTTGAACCTAGCAACATCAAAATTTTTCAACTTATCGACAAACTGGGGGAAAATGCAAATTTGTAACTCCTCATAACTTTCCCCAGAAAAGTGTGCAAATTTTGAAAATAGGTGTGCAAAATTGGTTAAACCTATCAGCATCAAAATATTTGCTTTTTGATAAATTGAGAAGAGAATGCAAATTTTTAACACCTCACAACTTTCGCCAAAAATGTGTGCAAAATTTGAAAATATTTGTTCAAAATTGTGCAAAATTAGCCGAATCGAGTGCATGGCATCAAAAATTTTTAATTTTGTAACAGACGGTGGGGAACGATCAAGTTTGCCCACCGTTTAAAAAACAGAAATGTGCAAAATGTGTCCAAAATTATGTTTTATTGATTTTAGAAATTTGTTTAATGGACTTGATGGACCCGAATCAACCCTCAAATTCGAGTCAAAATTGTGAAAAACTGTAATCAATTTAAAAAAAAATCATGTTTCTTAAACTAATCGTTTATTGAGAAACCGGTGATCATTTTCGGGTTCAGCAGATTCGAAGGTATACTTATAGTACGAGAATCACCCATTTTTTCCAAAAATTAAAAACTCGATGCGTCGATATGGGATTTTACGAAAACGTGTTCACTAACTAGATCGATAGCACAGATGAAGAAAACATCATTAGTTCTCTTTTATTCCGTCCGGCTTTTTCATTATTAGCAAAAATATCGCGAAAAACTTGTTCAAAACTGCCCTCGCAAAATCGAGATTCTTGATATAATTTTTCATTTTTAGTTTTTTTTTTAATTAATGTTTGTTTCTGAATTTTCGTTAATAGAGTTTTAGTTTTATTTTGTATTCTTATAGTTCGTAGTCCTTATCTGTTATTAACACACATTTATTTTAATTGCTTATTTTTTTTTAATCTATTGTTCTTAATATTTAGTTAATCCATTTTGATATGATTTTTTTTTGTTATATTAAACCCAAGCGCTGCAATTTTTTGCTATTTTCTTTATATAATATATAGCGAATAAAAACATATTTTTTAAGATGAATCCTTCATCTCTTTGCGTTTAACAATTCAAAACAAGGTTGAAACAGATGAATAGATGGGTATGTTTACTATTTTTGCTTTCCTCACTAGCACATCTCACCAGATTTAATCGTATTTTAAATATATCGATCTAGGGGAAACAAATTTCTGGAGTTGGCAACTCTGGATAAGATATTTTTTAACAACGCACGCTAATCAACTTAATTTAAGATTTTTTATATTGTATGTGGTGTTATGCCACTTTAAGACTAATTTCACTGATTAGTGTCATATTTACATATTACACTTAAATGTGCAGAGTTGTTGAATTGGACTACTGAGTTGTTTAAAATATCTCAAGTAAAAATCACAAATCCTGCAACATATATATTAAAAGATGTTCCTATAAGTGGATGTTTTTATGAAGAATAATTGCAGAAAACTAAACAACCTGATGTTTTCTTAATAGAACAAGTTTTACGAAAGAAGAGGAATACAATCTTTGGGTTTTGATAAATCTTACAATAGCTGGATTGATAAAACCAAGGATGTTGTGTAATAAATTATATTAATATTCTTGCACTTTGTACTAGTCCTAATCATGCGGTTTATGTTTAAAGCCCTCCAAGGCATAGAAAGAAACTTTAAATACAAATATACCCAACATATTAACAAATGAACATCAACTTCGTCATTTTGAAGGTAACAGTTTATATATTTTTCAATGAAACGATATCCATTTTTCTCCTGATTTAAAAGATATATAGTTTGCTTAGCAAGAAATCGAAATTGCTGTCGAAGCACCCTTGCTTATCTACTGGCATATCGGGCAAGTCATTAATTAAGTTATTTTAAGACTTTAGAATCTAAAATATTGCTTTGTCCGATATGATATGCCGTCTTCTCCCTGAAAACTAGAAGGAATTTAAAAATCATCATTCGATATGGCAAAATCCAAATATACATCCGTGGTATCGGTGGTATTGATTTTACTTCACAGTAATCACGATTTCTCAATATTAAAATATACCCCCAAAGACGTGAAATAAAGGGAGCCTAATATAGACGCTTCGAGAGGACTCTGAAGGGGGGCGGCGGCGGCGGAAGAGCGGGCGGCAAAGGGTTGAAAATCGCAAAATGAGGGACGCTAACCCCTAGAAGACTAATTAGCTATCAAAGAGTGACAAAATTCTCGACGAGATGGGGTGGAATTCAAAGTAGACGTCGCTTGGCCGGTCGGTCGGTTTCGATAGCTCTTCTGGTCTTTTTTGTCCTTTGAATCAGGACGTTTCCTTGTTGTAACTATTCTATACTATATATAATCGCTCATCATCTCTCCTCGAAACTACCAAAGGAGCCAAGTAGTGTTACTAAGACAATAAATTCAGATTATTTGTATGCCTTTTCTTGGGCCTTTATTTGGCACGAAAATAATCCTCATCTTTGGTTGCAGGTATGATGAACTAGCCCATAGATGGAAGAAAACAACATTGATGGTAAAGTATAAATGAAACCGTCCAACTAGTGTTGCCAGGTTTAATCATTTTTCAGTAGATCTGCTAATTTTACTTCTTATTTAATCCCTGAAATAATTCTAGAAAACCTAAAATATCCTAAATAAGATTCTTATAATTAAAATTTTTCAGCAGTTACAGTTCCACAATTTGTATACGCTTTGTAATTCTCAGTTGAACCAAATTGAATGGGAACTATATAAAACAAACAGAAAAAAAAAACAAAAATTAATAAAACCTTGTCTACAACCATAAACCCTAAATTACTGAAGGAAATAACAAAGGCACAACAATTCATTAAAAAAATCGAATTAAACAAATATAAAAGCTTGAAAGGAAAAATCAACTAGATGAGACAAACAGGATAAATAATAATAATAAACAAACCTCAAAATAAACAGTAAACTTTAAAATCTTAAAAGGGACAGGCACATATATATTCGTAGAAACGTATTAAATTGAATGTCAAAACTACTTTATGAACCAAAAAACAAGTTTCTCATACTAAAATTACAAATTTAGTAATGGAAAGAAGGAAATAACAAAGGCACAACAATTCATTCAAAAATCGAACTAAACAAATATAAAAGCAACAAGAGAAGGAATAACAATAAACAAACCTCAGTATAAAGCAGTAAGCTTTAGATTTTTTTGGAAAGACAGTCACAAGAATCACACACATAATATTGTCAATGTAAAAATTAATTATTATCCATAAAAATAAGTGTCTATAAACAAGACATGTTAAAAACTACAAATTTAGTAAAAAACGATGTAAACAAGAAAAGCACAGAAGTTTCGGGAAATGGGTTACATGCACATAAAAATATAAAGGGAAATAAAACTATATGAAATGAACAGAAACATAATACAAATAAGCCAAAGTAAAAGTAAAAAATAATTTATAATGCAAGAAAATAAGTATCTAGAGACAAAGCATGTTGAAAATTACAAATTTAGCAAATGAAACGATATGCATAATATCGACCTTATTTACCAGAAGACGGTTTAGTGTGGTTTAGAACCATCAAAAGTAGTGTTAATAACTGGTATGAAATTTCTAAAAAAAATTAAATCTGATTTTCTTCTTCCATTTTGCCATGATGAAATTTGGGAACAGATTAAATCTAAGAAAGAAAGAAAATTTTAAACTTTTACAATTTTTGTCACATTTATTAAGCATTTTTTCTCGATTATCACGTTCTCCTAGTGAGGCTAGTAAAGTAAAATATTTTAAACAAAATTTATTTCCGGAATATTATATTGCCTTAGCATTACATGATATAGGCACAGTCAGTCAATTTATCTCTGTAGTTAAAATGCTTGTAGAAACAAATTTCTTAATGAACAAACCGTTTCAAGAAGCATAACAATTTAGAAATTAGTTACACAAACATAAAAATCAAAAAGGGGAGACACTGTTAAATAAACAGAGAAAATAATAAAAACAAATACACTCCAGCATACAACAATACAACTTCAAATTTCTGAGAAAGACAGTCACGAAAGTTACATACATATTATTATCAAAGACGAAGTAGAATTCATTTTATAATGCAAAAAAATCTACAGACAATACATGTTAAACAATCACTTAGGTACGAATGTGACAAATGTAGTAGAAAAACTATATGAAACAAATATAAAAAAAAGAGGAACAAAACGTAGTGCACAACAGTAAAGCACGAATATGACAAACAATATAGAAAAACTGTAGAAAACAAACACTAAAATATCAAAAACAAACAAAACGCAGTGCACAACAGTTAATCGTAAATTGACTGAAAGAGATCGAAGATAAGTTAAAAAAAACTGAATAATCCTAGAAAAAGCATGTTGAAAACTACAAGTTTAGCATATAAAACGATGTACATATCAAAAGCATAACAATTTAAAGAAAAATATAAAGAAATAAAGAAGGAGAAAAAATTGCTAAATAAACAGAAGAAGAAATAAATATAAACACACTCTAGTACACAACAATAAACTTTAAATTACTGAGAGAGGCAACCACGAAAGTTACATACATATTCTTATCAAAGATAAAGCAGAAACATTTTATAATGCGAAAAAAAATCTCTTAGGTGCACGAATGTGACAAATGAAGTAGAAAAACTACATGAAACAAACATAAAAAACAAAAAGAGACAAAACGCAGTATACAACGGTAAAAAACGAAAATGTAGAAAACTGTAGAAAACAAACCTAAAAATAAAAAAAAAACAAAACGCAGTGCACGACAGGAAATCTTAAATCACCTGAAAGACAGGTACACATAATCGTCGAAAATTATTCAGCATAAATTTAAGAAAACTGAATAATCCTAGATATATATTTCAGTGGACAAAGCATGTTGAACACTGCAAATTTAGCAAATGCATAGCAATTTAGTGAAAACACATAAAAAATAAAGAGGGAGATAAAGTTGTTAAATAAACAGAACAAATAGCAAACATAAATACACTCCAGCATACAACAGTAAACTTCAAATTACTGAGGGAGGCAGTCACGAAAGTTACATACATATTATTATCAAAGACAAAGTAGAAAACATTTTACAATGCAAAAAAAGCTATAGACAAAACATGTTAAACAATTAATTAAGTACACGAATGTGACAAATGAAGTAGAAAAACTATATGAAACAAACATAAAAAAAA
>MU188572.1:68822-117783 GCA_016904865.1 Pissodes strobi
TGCCTCCATCCAAATTGGTTCCTGGGAAAATATATAGAAGTGACAACGCCGCTCGTTTTTCATACTTTAAGCTTTAAAACTGGCAGTTGAAATGAGAAAAAAGTTAGCGAAGAGATACGGGTGACCGCAGAAGAAGAACTAGGCGAAGATCGTGCCCATTGGTTTGACGAGGAATGTGCAGATGTTAGAAGAAGGAAGAATGAGGCATATATTAAAATGCAGACCCGAAGGACAAGGAGAATCGTCGAAGAATATCAGACAAAAAGAAGGGAAGAAAAACATACTCATAAAACAAGAAAAAGAGAACAGTTGAATCAAGAACTGAGAAATATAGAAACTCTCGACAGGGAACAGGAGTACAGGAATTTCTATAGAAAAGTAAACATTACCAGAAAGAGCTTTAAACCAAGAACGACGCAGTGTAAAAATAGTAATGGAAGTAAGCTCCAGAAGTGAGGTGCTGGGCCGCTGGGTAGAACACTTTAGGGCTCTACTGAACACAGATGAGGTGGAGCCAATCCCATCAGAACCACAAGAAGCCCAAAACGCAGAACACGGGACAGAAAAGAGTTTTTAATGTACGGCGCCGAAATATGGACACTCACTAAGAGTGACGAGACCATCTTGGGATGCTTTGAGAGGAAAGTACTAAGAAGAATTTACGGGGCCATTGAGGAAAATGGGATATGGAGGAAAATGTACAACTTTGAGCTGTATAGGCTGTTTCAGGGACCTGACATAGTCAAGGAAATAAAGTTGGGCCCGCTGCGATGGGTAGGCCATGTGATGAGAATGGAGGCAGATCAGATAACCCCGCCCGAAAGGTCTTACTGGATAAGCCCGTAGGACAACACAGAAGGGGAAGACCTCGAATGAGGCTATTAGATAACGTAGAGGCCGATTTAAGAAATGTTGGCATAAGGGCCTGGAGAAGACGGGCGCTGTACAGGGACGCCTGAAAGGAAATACTTGAGGAGGCTAAGGCCTACGAAGGGCTGTAACGCCCGCGCCGTACTGATGATGATGAGTTGAAATGAGAGACAACATTCTTGATAATTATAGTATAATCAAGTTAAATCAATAGAAAACGCAACAAAAATTAGCAACGGGCAAGACATTCGATCATATTTTGAGTATGCAATTTATGGAGCGACAAAATATCTTTCTGCACGGCGCGACAATGCTAGTTGCTTAGGCGTCTTATGTCCGAGGGCTCGCGACAAAATTTGTGCGATTATAATTAAATGCGAAACTGAATATTATTTAACCAGCAATTTTTCAACCATAGAGGCCAACAACGCCTCAGCAAAACCAAACCATATTATAATCAAGCTAAATCAATAGAAAAATTAAGAAAAATTAGCAGCGGACAAGAAAGTCGATCATAGCTTGAATATGCAATTTACGGGGCGACAAAATTTCTTTCTGAACTGGTCGGCAATGCGTCTCAGGTTATTCGCTAAAGGTCCCACGAGATTATTACACCCGACCGACGATACTTATGCTGAGGACATGACTTCGCTTAGTAAATATGGCGTAATGACCGTGTCGAATTAAGAGAATTTGATATCTACGTACGTCTAATCTCCTTAGAAAATTGTGCTTAATAGAAATATCCCAGAAACACATGCTCCCATAATATTTTTGTCATTAAATATCACTTACAAAGTAGCAAATCGCGAATTGATAAATTTATTTCTTAGTAAGCTGCATTTGTGCAAAGGCAATCGCGCTCTTATCGAGTAATTTAATAAGTGATTAGATGTTGTTAAAACCTAATACTTGGGTGTATAATATCACGAGTTCACCTATATTGGTACGAAAACTTTTAATTTTCCCATAGTACTTGCAAAACAACTACGTCTTAATATGCTTAGCTCATGTTGTATACTTATATACCGCCATCCATCGGTGTTGTCAGATTTTTTGGGGACTTTAGAAACGAATGGCAACATTGGCAGGTAGCCGTCACTTTAAAACTTTAAGTTGTCACTTTTTAACAAAAAAGAAGCTTTTCAAGTGATTCAAAAATTAATACGCCACTGGAATATAAATAGCGAAACGACGTAAGACTTGCGCGTATCAGACAAAGAAAGACGTACTCTAGACAGGCCGTAGGCGCGCTGCTGAATGAAAATAATGTTATGATTCAGAATGATCAGCCAGGGCGTGGCGCCCGACAGACAGACAACTTGGTGACTTATTCTTAATTTTTGAATAATCTGAATAAACATTAATAAATATGAAAATCAATTAAGCGACCGTATTGTTTACGTTTCGTGTTTTTGTTTTTATAATTTCAAGGGTCATTGTTTCGGATGTTGTGGGCTTCCTCCGGCTTTTAATATTTATCTGCTGATATTTAAAAATTATATATACGTCGAACCTAATCATCTCGTACCGAAGACAATGATGCGTTGACGCAGCACTCTCCGATGCAACCGTTTAAATCTGAATTAGCTTCGAAATTAACATAAGATTATGTACAGGGACTTTCGCTATCTTTTCCACCACATCACGAAAGTTACAGCCGATATGGTGATTCAAAATACAAGGAAAACCCTGTACATCAAGATGTTTTGCTTCATTTTCACCTTCAGAAGGATGCTATATTATATTAATTTGTATAATAATTATAATTAGATTCGAGAAAATATATATAGCAAATTTTATAGGCGACGTAATTTTGGAATAGGCGAGGACGCGACAACCCTGCAAGGCGAGTGGCGCGCGGCGGGCATTTTTCTATACGCCACACGTGATCGCAACTTGCCATATGACGACTGCAATATAAATGTTTGATTTATAGTACCCCCGTTACTATCTCATATTATCAGGAAAACGTTTCGTTTTAAAATATTTGAACACTGCATGCCTTGCGTTTTAAGATCCTTTACACGAGTAGAGCACTATGTAAAAATCGGCCTCTCCTATTGGTCGATCCGCATAGCCCTCCGCTCGCTTCGCTCGCTACGGGAGCTCAAGAAAAGGAAACTAACCAGGTGCTAACCCAAACTAACCCAAGACATACCTAAAATCAAGGAAAAAAACTGTTTAGAAACATAATCTTTAAAAAAATTATAAAAAAAGCAACGGGGTTTGAACCCGGGCCGTCCAGATGAGACCCAACCATCTAAACCTCTCGACGACGAGAGCTCTTGCCACAAACTGATTGCATCACGAAGACATATTGTACCCTTCGCTTGCTCCGAAGCTAACCCAAAACTATATTTATATTACAGTCGCCTTATGATCCGATACGATCACGAGTGGCATTTAGAAAAATGCGCGCGGCGGCAGTGTGGAGTCATGGTGTTATGTAATTATGATGAATGTATTGGTAGAAGTTTAAGGTGAAAATATTAGTGGCTGTAATAATATAGGCGAAATAAAACGTGTTAGTAAAAAGTGTTGTTTACAGATCAGAAGTGGGATAACCTATTGCTACTATTTATTGTGGAGAATGGTGAAAAACGCAATTTGGTGGAGTCTTCTTTTCTTCGTGTGTGGTGGCACACACTTAACAATTTGCGGCCGTTTTTTGCTATCCTTCACAGACATAGGACAATTTTTCAGAAACTCCCTATAAGTGCGTGTGCTGATTATTATTTGATTGCCTATGGAGGAAGACAGAAGTGACGAGTTAGAGCTCGATTACGAGGTGCGAAGGTGACCAAGTGGAAGACGAAACAGTCTCCATGGTGCATAAGCTGTTGAAAGGCGGTTTGACAGCTAGTATTCAACAGATTGTGGCGGCCGAAATGGCAAAAGCGACATAAAAGGCGGCCATTGGTACTGGCGGTACTAAGGGCAACAGAAAATGAGGTGAGAGCGTTCCTATGGCGGTGGGACATGCTTGTAGCGAAAAGGCGGACTTCGCTTGCAGTTCGGGCTGTATGGGGTCATGACCATTTCGATCCCGACAGCCAGAACTGTAACGCAGTCAGGTGGCTGAGCAAAATTGATCAGTTGGGCGATATTCATGAATGGTCCAACTATGCAGGCGAAATTGCAAGGCACAGCAAGGGGCTGGTTTAATCGGCTCGATAAATATGACCTCTCATGGGAAGACTGGAAGGCGGCTCTTAGGAAGGCGTTTCCTAGGATCCATGATTTTTCTCAGCTGCTCAAGGAAATGATGACCAAGGTTAAATTGGACGGCGAGACCATGACCCATTATTATCACGATAAAGTGGCAATGATCGAAAGGTGTGAGCTTTCAGGCACAGTGTATGATTGAGGGTCTACCTCTCGATCTACAGGCGAATGCGAGGGCATTTAGTTGTTCCTCCCCTGGCTCATACACTGGCGAAGGCGACGAACACTTCGCGGTTTGAGGCGATTCTCAATTTGAAAGAGGCGTTTGGCGATCAGAAACATAAAGTGAATGTGTAAGAACGTGGTTACTCTCTAATAATCCAGCACCTGACTGCAGTCCTGTAGGAAAGTTTGCGTAGGGAGAATCTTTGAACGGGAAGGTTTAATAGGTGTAATAGTAAGTATTTTGAGCTTGGGTGGACATCCACCCTCTGGTACATTTTTCAAATATGGCGTCATCAAAGATGGCGGCGGTGCTATCACAAAGCTGCTCATATTTATGTTAATACATTATCAATTTCTATGAAATGTAAATTTTTTATCATCGACGGTACTACGGGGGAAGGGTAATTATCCCCCCGCCCTTATCCCTCTTATCACCCCTCCCCCAGAACCAGGACAAACAAATAAATAAATAAACATCAATGTTTATTAATTTTTTATTGTCATTGAATTCCAATAATGAGTGCATTTAAAACATGTTTAGATTATCTACAAAGGATTGTTACTACCACACTTTCAGAAGGAGCAACAGTTCACTTTTCATTTTTTCTACAAATACAGGATGATTTCGCACCCTTTAAACAATTGCATGTCCCAACAAAATCAGTCGAGTATTTCTGTAAGTTCTTTTCTGGCACCAATTCATTCTCCATTAAGGCAAAACCAAATTGACATGGGTCTAAGGCAACAAACACATCATCAATACAGGGTTGCTGAATATATGTGTAGAAAAAAGATCTTAGCAAATGGCCCTTGGCACTTCTGCTGGAAGGCGGCTAATCTTCAATGTCTATATTCCTTGCATGATGATACATCCAATATCTAGTAGTAGTAGTAGTAGTAGTAGTAGTAAGGGTGGGGGGGGGGGGCCGAAGCCCGGTAAGTAGGCCTATATGTCCCTTTTCACCATCCCTGATACGCCCTCACCTACCTGGCTACTTCCAACACACGGCCTGCACTGAAACGGCCCGTCACCTTGATAAAGGTGAGGACGTCCTCCCAGTCCAGATCCTTTAGATCTTTCCGAGCAAGTGTTGGTGCTCCCAGTATCTTCCTCCTTAAGCGAATCCACCTATCACAAATTCCTATATAGTGGTATGAGGACTCCTCCCCTGTCCCGCAGATCAGGCAGAGTGGGCTGTCCCTCACGCCGATAAGGTGCAGATGTCTGTTTAGGCTTCCATGCCCAGTCAGAATACCTACCAAGTTCTTGATGTCCTCTCGGCTCTTTTTTAGCAGTCGCCTTGCTCTGGATTCGTCAGGATTTAGAATCATTTCCTTGGCTTGTCTGCATCCTTCTTTTCCTCTCCAATCGTGCTTTGTCTTGTTCCAGGCCCAGTTATTTAGTTCTTGAGAGATTTGCCTTTTACTTAAGCCCAGACCAGGATCTGGACCGACGAGGTGGCTCATTGAGCCTTGTCTTGCCAATTCATCGGCCCGATCGTTGCCCTCGATGCCACTGTGCCCTGGAACCCATCTGAGTCTTACTTCCTTGCGCACAGCCAATCTGTCTAGGGCGTCTCTACATTCCTGAACTAGCTTACAGCTTGCCCTGGGTCTTTGGATTGCCCTGAAAGCGGCTTGACTGTCCGAGTAAATATATATATACTCTCTACACCTTCTGTTACTTCCGCCTTGGTTGCTCCAAAATAGCAAACACCTCCGCCTGGAAAACAGTGGCATATCTCCCCAGCGAAGTGCTTTCTCCTGATTTAGTGTTGTCTAGGTATACACCGGCTCCGGATGACTGTGTATTAGCCATCCATGAGCCGTCAGTGTACCATGCGTGTACGCCCCTTGGCGTACGTACCTGGCCTGACAGCCACTCTTCCCCTTGATGAAAATTCCTTCTCAGTGTTAATCTGCCATCTGGAATATTGCCTTTGGTCGCAATGATGGGTAGATCCTTACTCATCTTGGCGGCAATAGTCGTATGGCCTTTCCCTGTGTAGTCCGTTCGCCATAGGCCACTGTCGATCATCCTTTTGTGAGCCGCCATTGCCTCTCTCTCAATCCAAATCGGGAAGTCCGGCAGCCCCAGGATGATGTTCAGTGCTGCTCCGGGAGTTGTTCTCAATGCTCCGGTAATACCCAAACAAGCCAGCCTTTGCAGTCTGGCCAGTTTCTGGGCATTAGTGGCTCTGGCCACCGCTGGCCACCAGACCACGGATCCGTAGGAAATCCTCGGTCTTATCACAGCAGTGTACAGCCACTGGAGGATGTAAGGTTTTAAACCCCACTTCCTACCTACCGTTCTCCTTAGTTGCCACATAATCGCGGTTGTCTTATTCACCACCTGTTCAACGTGTGCCTTCCACGTCAATTTACTGTCTAAAATAACTCCCAAATATTTGACTTGTTGACTTAGGCTCAATCTCGTCTGGTAGAGTATGGGATGTATAAAACCTGTTAGATTTCGTTTCCTTGTGAAGAGAATGAGTTCGGTCTTCCCTGGGTTTACTGAGAGACCATTCTCCTCACACCAACCTTGAACTATCCCACACGCCACCTGCATACGCTCACAGACCGTTCTCACGAACTTGCCCGTGATCATTACTAGCCCTTCGTCAGCATATGCTTGTGCGTAGAATCCCTCAAGATTTAACCTTCTCAGGAGGCTGTCCATCACCAGGCACCACAAATGTGGCGAGAGGCAGCTGCCTTGTAGGCAACCCCCTCTTACCCCGGCCTCGACGCGAACTTCTCCCAGCGTGGCGCTGATCTTTCGGTCTTCCAGTGCCGTTTTTACCCACTTGACCAAATGAACTTGTGTTCTCTTGGCCTGGAGGGCTTGACAGATAGTTTTCGTTTTAGCCTTATCGAAAGCTCCTTCTCCGTCAAAGAAGAGCGCTAGCGCCATTTCTTTGTTTTCTATTGCCTTTTCAGCCCTTCTAACTACAGAATGGAGAGCCGTTTCAGTCGACTTTCCCCTTCTGTAGGCGTGCTGATTATCATGTAGAGGAGAATCAGTTAAGATCTCTTCCATGATGAACCTGTCAATCATTTTTTCCATTGTCTTCATTAAAAAGGGAAATTAACTTGGGATGGGAATAGTCTCTCTTCCCTGCCTTGGGGATGAAGACGACATCCGCTGCTCTTCAAGCTTGTGGAACGTACCCTAGTGCAATGCTGGCCTCGAATACTCCCTTTAAGTAAGGGAGTAACGTGTAAAGGCCCGCCTGCAGCATCATGGGCATAATTCCATCCGGCCCTCCTGCCTTATATGGATATCCAAGTTCATCTAAAGATTTACAAGTTGGCCCTTTTCGTATTAACTGCACCAAGTATGGTGCAGATATAAAGCTTTCTTCTATGTCTGCCCAATCAGATGATACGCCAAAGTGTTCTATGCCGTGGACGCACTATGAAGGACTGCTTTTTTGGTGCCAAACTTACTCGTGTAATCTGACCCAGACAGTGCGTGGATGGCTGGAAGCAAAGAGCATAAGTTTTAGCTGAATATCATGAACAGGTGAAAGTTGCGTGGAATCGCTAACTCCAGTGCACACCCAAAGTTCCTAAACACCAAGTTGATGAAGAGTTGAAGTGAGTGAAACAAAGCAAACACCACTAACAAGAACGATTTTGGAAAATCCACACAAGGATGCATGTTTTGAATGAATCAGCATTCTAAAGTCTGCATCCTCTATTGGCAAGCCATTTAATTGTGGATGGTTTACTTGCATTCCTCTTTGAACAGATGTACAGTTGAATTATATCTCATCTTCTTCATCACCATAAAAGGCACTAAAGGTGTAGTTAGTATTACATAGTGTTTCTGCCAAAGAAGCTATCAACGTATTAGCAATAGTTCAGTTTGTTTTTTGATGATCCCCAAAAACTGCTGAGTTGGACAGGTAATAGAAAATCTTCAGATATGTGGGCAATATCTATAACAATGCCGCTACTTTTTCTCTGCACTTTCTCAGGCTTTTTCGGTGATGATGTCAAAAATATAATCGACTCTTCCACAATTCTTTATGATGCTTCTTATGTATGACGAAAATGGGCTTTGGAAGGTAGGTAATGGTAAGTAATTTCGACAACAATAATACCTATTTTACGTAAGATTTTCAATATTTCTCCTGGTTCTAAGGGAGGTAGGGGATGTGATTAATTACCCCTCCCCCGTAGTAATACAAAGTTAAAATTTCATAAAAATCGACCATGTATTAACATAAATATGAGCAGATTTCTGATCGCACGGCCGCTATCTTTAATGACGCCATATTTGGAAAATGTACCAGGTGGTGGATGTCCACCCAAACTCAAAATACTTACTAGGACATCTACTACACATTCCCGAAAAATATTTCTCCTTACGCAAACTTTCCTACAGGACTCCAATCAGGTCCAGGGCTGTAAGGAAATGCTAGCAGGAAGCGCCCTAGTTGATAACCTGTAGAATAAATCTAAAAAAAAAAACTATTAAATAATATATTTTAATAATTTATATTGAGCACTTTTCACTGTAAAAAAAGAGCAGAACTCAGAGAAATTAGAACCATTATTTAAATATAATTTAAGTTATATGACACTCCACGAGTCCACGTATACCGATTACTTATAATGTTTTAACAAAAGTTTTCTGATTTATTGTGTCGAAAGCTGAATTTAAATCATAAAAGCAACTAAACAGGATCTCTTTGCCACCAAGTCCCTCACCAATAAACTCAGAAATGACCTTGCTAGTTGACCTATAATAGCAACTGATCAGGTAAACAGAGCTAAAGGAGTTTTTCACTTGAAAATATAGAGCAACAACACAAAGCAAAAAATAATTAACAAATGGCCTTGATTTTGGTCTGCTTGACAGAAAAGCAATGTATTTGTTAGAGAGGAAGTTCATTACAAAAAGTCAAACGATGCTAAATTTTAGAAATATTTTTTCTAAGTATACAGGGTGTTTCAAAAATATGGTTACAAACTTCAAGACGTGATTCCTGACGTTATTTTAGAATAGAAAGTTCTGATAAACTATGGTCCTTAGTCGTTTCGCTACAAAGATACCGAGGCTTGAATATAATTTTTTTTTTTTTTTTTAGTAACTTAAATGCATGCGTTAATTTTTTTTTAATGAAATTTAGGAAATAAAATAAGCATATAGGGACACATATTTTCAAAATATAACAATTGCCCAAATTTAACCAGTGGGCTAAATACATCCTAAAATCACGTCCCGAAATATATATTATACTTTTGAAACACCCTGTATACTGAGAAAAAACAATGAAGATCAAAAATTGGCGTACCAAAGTTTCCATACAAAATTTAATATAAATGGATTTTTCTCTGAAAACTTTACCGCCCTGTAGCTCAAAAGTTAAGACATTTAAGACATAGGTTTAGATGAAGTTTTTTTCTTAAAATGGGTTCAAGAATTATCTCCTTAAATATTAGCAAGTCATTAAGGAACACACAAAATATATACTTACAAATTCCAAAAAATCTCAGTTAAACGAAAAATTTGTATTTTCAACCCTTCAACCAAATAACGGTAACATAGATAAAAGAGTGACTGTTAATTTGTGCTACGATGTGACGTCATACTCATCATATCGAATGTAATATCGATATCATGATACATTTCTAATCTAATAAAAAATACAGGAGGTGTTTGGGTCGTGCTGCGTCTATCAATAGAGGGGGTATTATAAACCATCAACAATGAACCAAGGTTATTATTTAAAGGACTTTTATTATCAAAAGATAATATTTAAATTAAAAAAAATAAATTATTTAACCTTGTTTACCACAATCCGTAACCAAAGTTGACTAGGCAAATATAACAGAGTGACCGGAATATTTACTAGCTATAGAAAATATTATCGAATAATAGAGCCTTAAGGACAGTCGTATGTATTAATCAACCCAACAATGAGCAACTGTGTTGGTGAAATTGTGAGCCAATTATAAACAAAATGAGTACTTGTTAATTCTGAATGCTGATCGACAGAAATCGGTATATCCGATAAGACACATCTGCATTATACAATGTAACTAGTTCATTTTTAAATGGATATTTATTTCTAAGATTTATCTCTATTGTAATGCGATTATAGCCAGGAAATAAGGTGGCATTTCAAATACTTAGCACATAATAATATAGTCCTTGGCTTAATCCTGATTGGTGACGTAGATTTTAATTTCGGAAAATCGCACTTCTTACAAAACTTACATTTTCATCGAGCGCGAAATGTAAACGCAAAAAATAAATATAACAAGTTGATGCGCTCGCACTAACCCAATCTAACCCAAACTAAGTCTAGTCTACAATAAACATAAAACTATAGAATGCTCTCCCATGCTGAAATGAAAGGCAGAAAGCCTTCACTTTAGTTAATTAAGTTATAATTAGCGACGCGGACTTATTGGTTCCCTAAAAAGGGATTGACTCTGGAAACTTTTCGTAATTAAACAGTCAGAAAGATACTTTCGAAATATAGCCGGGTTATCGACAGATTTACTTTGAGAATTCGAGAATTCAAGGGTCCAATCAAATTAAAATGAAGTGGTCTTAATTTGTTCGCGCAAAAAGGGGATTTTTCAGTGGAAAAAACCGCGAAAGTATAATCTTTAATTAATGAAAATTAGAGAAAATTCCAAATATCGATGGGAAAATTATCTCGTTCGTTCGTTCGGAGGGAGAGACGAGTGACGATGATGACATCCGAGCTTGAACAAAGAGTTCGACATCTTGGACCATGGCACCAGGTAGATTTAGTAATAAGTATGGAGGACAAAAGTGAAAACTGGAAATACGAGTATTTTTTGTGTTCTATATATTTTGAAACTTTCCACCTTCAATGCTGAAAATATATTTTTTTTTGTATCTTTTGAAAAATGTCCAAATATTTTTAGAGCAAGCTATTTTTTCAAGTTTTGGATATCACTTTTCGTTTATAAAATTTCGATTTTTCTAAAACCCTGCAAGTTCCAGGAAAAAAAATTATAAACGATGAGGGATACCGAAAACTAGAAAAAAAAATGGTTTTTTATAAACAAGAAACTAAAAATGGTGCGCCACTGACGTAAAATCTGCTATTTTTAGTTTCTTGTTTACTAAAAACTGTTTTCTAAAGTTTTTTCTAAAATCCTGTAAGTTTCAAGTTTTTAGAGAAAAATTAAGGTTTTTTAGGAAAAATCAAAATTGTATAAACGAAGAGGGATATTAAATATTTTCTTATAAACAAGAAACCAAAGATTGCTGTTTTTAAGTCAGTGGCGCACCTAGAAGGATTTCAACTAAAATAAAATCCAATATACGGACAACTTACTGTGAAGCAGATTCTCGAAAAGCACATTTCTACACATTTTGGGTCCCACGAGAGAATGACACGTGTCAAATATCAATTCAATTAATTTATAATAAGCCAGTATTGTAGTTATACAAAAAATATCAAATTTTAATCTGAATCTCCTTAAACCCCGCATTTTTTTCTAAAACCCTGGCTTTTACAGAGTTTTAGAAAAAATCTAAATTTTATAAACGAAGATGAATATCAAAAACTTGAAAAAATTGTTTTTTATAAACAGGAAATTGAAAATGGTTTTTATTTTCGTTGAAATCATTCTGGGTGCGCCACTGACTTATAAACTGCAATTTTTGGTTTCTTATTTATAAAAAATATTTAATATCCCTCTTCGTTTATAAAATTTCGACTTTTCCTAATAACCTTAATTTTTCTCTAAAAACCTGGAACTTACAGGATTTTAGAAAAACTTTAGAAAACAGTTTTTAGTAAACAAGAGACTAAGAATAGCAGATTTTACGTCAGTGGCGCACGTAAAAACCTCAAACTGACAGAGTTTTACAAAAAAATCCAAATTTTATAAATGCAAAGGGATATCAGAAATTTGAAAACAGTTTTTTATAAACAAGAAACTAAAAATGGATTTTATTTTCGTTGAAATCATTCTACGTGCACCACTGACTTAGAAACTGCAATTTTTGGTTTCTTGCTTATAAAAAAATATTTAATATCCCTCTTCGATTATAAAATTTAGATTTTTTCTAAAAACATTAATTTTTCTCTAAAAACCTGGAACTTACAGGATTTTAGACAAACTTTAGAAAACAGTTTTTAGTAAACCAGAAAATAAAAATGACAAATTTTACGTCAGTGGCGCACCTTAAAACCTCAAAATTACAGTTTTACAAAAAAACGAAATTTTATAAATGCAGAGGAATATCAAAAATTTTAAAAAATAGTTTGTTTTATAAACAAGAAACTAAAAATGGATTTTAATTTCGTTGAAATCATTCTCGGTGCGCCACAGACTTATAAACTGCAATTTTTGATTTCTTGTTTATAAAAAAATATTTAGTATCCTCTTCGTTTATAAAATTTCGATTTTTCCTAAAAACCTTATATTTTTTCTAAAAATCTGGAACTTACAAAATTTTAGAAAAACTTTAGAAAATAGTGTTTAGTAAACAAGAAACTAAAAACGACAGATTTTACGTCAGTGACGTACCTAAAAACCTCAAACTTACACAGTGTTACAAAATATCGATAGGTATTTATAAATGCAGAGGCATATCTAAAATTTGAAAAAAATAGTTTTTTATAAACAAGAAACTAGAAATGGATTTCATTTTCATGGAAATCAAGCTCGGTGCGGCACTGATTATAAACTGCAATTTTTGTTTCCTTGATTATAAAAAAACATTTAATATCCCTCTTCGTTTAAGTATACAATTTCGATTTTTCCTAAAAATATTAATTTTTCTCTAAAAACCTGGAACTTACAGGATTTTAGAAAATAGTTTTTAGTAAACAAGAAGATACTAAAAATCAGTGGCGCACCTAAAAACCTGAAACTTACAGAGTTTGACTAAAAATCGAAATTTTATAAATGCAGAGTATTATCAAAAATTTGAAAAAGTAGTAGAACAAGAAACTAAAAATGGATTTTGTTTTCGTTGAAATCATTTTAGGTACACCACTGACTTATAAACTGCAATTTTTAGTTTCTTGTTTATAAAAAAATATTTAATATCCCTCTTCGTTTATACAATTTCGATTTTTTTCTAAAAACCTTAATTTTTCTCTAAAAACCTGGAACTTACAGGATTTTAGAAACAACTTTAGAAAATAGTTTTTAGTAAACAAGAAACTATAAATGACAGGTGTCAAGTCAGTGGCGCACCTAAAAACCTCAAGCTTACAGAGTTTTACAAAAAAATCGAAATTTTATAAATGCAGAGAGAGATTTGAAAAACAGTATTTTATAAACAAGAAACTAAAAATGGATTTTTTTTTCGTCGAAATCATTCCAGGTGCGCCACTGACCTATAAACTGCAATTTTTGGTTTCTTGTTTATGAAAAAATATTTAATATCCCTCTTCGTTTATAAAATTTCGATTTGTCGTAAACATATTAATTTTCTGTAAAAACCTGGAACTGGATTTTAAGAAAAATGCTAGAAAACAGTTTTTAGTAAACAAGAAACTAAAAATGGCCAGATTTTAGGTCAGTGGCGCATCTAAAAATCTCAAACTTACAGTTTTACAAGAAATCGAAATTTTATAAATGCAGAGGGATATCAAAAATTTGAAAAAACATTGTTTATAAACAAGACACTGAAAATGGATTTTATTTTCTTCGAAATCATTCCAGGTGCGTCACTGACTTATAAACTGCAATTTTTGGCTTCTTGTTTATAAAAAAATATTTAATATCTCTCTTCGTTTATAAAATTTCGATTTTTCCTAAAAACCTTAATTTTTTTCTAAAAACTTGGAACCTACAGGATTTAAAAAAAAAAACTTTAGAAAATAGTTTTTAGTAAACAAGAAACTAAGAATGGCAGACTTTACGCCAGTGGTGCTTTTAGAAACCTCAAGTTTACAGTTTTACAAAAAAATCGAAATTTTATAAATGCAGAAGAATGTCAAAAATTTGAAAAAACAGTTTTTTATAAACAAGAAACTAAACATGGATTTTATTTTCGTTGAAATCAATCTAGGTCCGCCACTGACTTATAAACTGCAATGTCTTGTTTCTTGTTTATAAAAAAATATTTAATATCCCTTTTCGTTTATAAAATTTCGATTTTTCCGAAAAACCTTAATTTTTCTCTAAAATCCTGGAACTTACAGGATTTTAGAAAAATTTTAGAAAACAGTTTTTAGTAATCAAGAAACTAAAAATGGCAGATTTTACGTCAGAGGCGCACCTAAAAGTCTCACACTTACAGAGATTTACAAAATATTGAAATTTAATAAATGCAGAGAGATATCAAACATTTAAAAAAATAGTTTGTTTATAAACAAGAAACAAGAAATGGATTTTAATTTCGTTGAAATCATTCTAGGTGCACCACTGACTTATAAACAGCAATTTTTGGTTTCTTGTTTATAAAAAAATATTTAGTATCCCTCTCATTTATAAAATTTCGATTTTTCCTAAAAACCTTAATATTTCTCTAAAAAACCTGGAACTTACAGGATTTTATAAAAACTCTAGAAAATAGTTTTTAGTAAACAAGAAACGAAAAATGGCAGATTTTACGTCAGTGGCGCACATAAAAACCGCAAACTTAAAGAGTTTTTTAAAAAATCGACATTTTATAAATGCAGAGGGATATCAAAAATTTCAAAGTACAGTTTTTATAAACAAGCAATTAAAATGGATTTTATTTTCTTTGAAATAATTCCAGGTGCGCCACTGACTTATAAACTGCAATGTTTGGTTTCTTGTTTATAAAAAAAATATTTAATGTCCCTCTTCGTTTATAAAATTTCAATTTTTCCTAAAAACTTTAATTTATTTTTCTCTAAAAACCTGGAACTTATAGGTTTTTAGAAAAAACTTTAGAAAACAGTTTTTAGTAAACAAGATACTAAAAATGGCAGATTTTACGTCAGTGGCGCACCTAAAAATTTCAAATTTACAGAGTTTTACAAAAAATAGAAATTTTATAAAAGCAGAGGAATATACATTTATCAAAAAATTGTTTTTATAAACAAGAAACTGAAAATGGATTTTATTTTCCTTGGAATAATTCCTTAAATAATTTTCCTAAAATTTTTAATATCCCTCTTGGTTTATAAAATTTAGATTTTTCCTAAAAACCTTAATTTTTCTCTAAAAACATGGAACTTACAGGATTTTAGAAAAACTTTAGAAAATAATTTTTAGTAAACAAGAAACAAAAAATGGCAGATTTTACGTCAGTGGCGTCCCTAAAAACCTCAAATTTACAGAGTTTTACAAAAAATCGAAATTTTATAAATGCAGAGGGATATTAAAAATTTGAAAAAACAGTTTTTTATAAACAAGAAATCAAAAATGGATTCTATTTTCGTTGAAATCATTCTGAGTTGCCATTTTTGGTTTCTTGTTGATAAAAGATATATATTTTTTCAAATTTTTGTTATCCCTCTGCGTTTATAAAATTTTGTTTTTTTCTATAATCCTGAAAGTTTCACGGTTTTAGAAAAACAAATGCAGGATTTTGGAAAAAAATCGAAATTTTATAAACAAAGATGGATATCAAAAAATAAATAATGTTACCACTACGTTGGATACGGTGTACGATTAAAATAATTTTTTTCAGCTGATTTTAAAAATTTTATACGCGGTGTTGCCACTCTTATGTTTTTGTCCGAATTAGTATTAAATTTGCTAGTTTTATTGGATTATTGCATTTTGTACAATTAAGTACAGTTTTATATACCGTTTGTAAAATTACTGTTATTTATCTCTTCAAAAAATATGATGCCTTTTTCCTCAAACCGTATATTAGCCTATACATTTTCAGAGCTGAAAGAGCCCCGAAACAAAAAAAAACCAATACAGCACGATCGTAAAGCACGCGAAACAAAAAAGGAGATAAGGGAAAAAGATATAAGATCATTATTATTGGTGGGTATATCAGGGTCATAAAACACCTTGCGTTTGGGGGTTTTGAATTAAAAATCAAAATATATAGCTTCGCGTTATAGAGGCGCGATTCGGGGTTTATTAATAATAAGGTGTAGGTATATACTGGCGAAATTGGGGTGTAGTATATTGGCTCTTTGAAAGGCAGGGGTGGGAAACCGGGGGGCCAATTTCTCTTCCCGAAAATGATATCAAGTTTTTCGCGTTAGCTCGAATGAGTTGCGAAATAAATCCTGGGGTTGATTAAATTGTTGATAAGTACACAATCGAACGCCTATGCGAGATTAAAAATAATGCTGAACAATAATGGCGGATCTAGCTAGTTGTTTGGTCCAGCGATGAAATTAATAATAAATTAACAAAAAAAACGTACGCGAAACTTCAATACGTTTGAGGAATGCCTAATATCGAAATATTCCGGGCCACTTCGTTAATTGCAACTTCGAATATCTGGTAGTTTATTATTAGATTTTCGTCTGCTCCCCTTCTTTCGCCGCCCTTTTGCTTCCTCGTACCCCTTTGATCGAATTAGCGATTATTCGAATCCGAGATTTCAGATTTTCGTCAAATAATAGGTATTATTTGTTAAATGTTTAGTAGTCGTCCTTGTATTGAATAATTAAAAGAGAAATACAAGGGGGGAAAAATAAAAGCGACAAAAAGCTTTAACAACAAAAAACAGCAAGAGAACTTGATTTTGCGAATAATTATACGAGGCGCAAAAAAATGGGAGGGGGGGGGGGGAATTTTGATACTAATTTCTTTTAAAAAAATTGTTTTAAAACATCTCGAAAACACTTGAGATTAAAACTAACACACTTAAATTCAATATAATAAAAATATGGAAGAAAAGCCGATTTTTTTTACAATTTTCAACACGATGTATCTGAAAAGTAAAGCGGTTGTGATCGTGAACCAAAGTTAATATGATTTTTTTTCTTCCAAAGATTAAGACCCTTAAGGATTAGCACTCAATTCTGGAACACCCTGTATGGGAATCGTGGGTATTTCTCCATAAAACTGGATGCTTTACTCCGATCCCAAACAAATCCAAAAACTAACTATTCAATCATGCTCACTCTGCACAGTGGTTTGACAGCTCGAAACTACTGGCCGCGCAGTGGGATGTAACATGTGTATTATCGAAATGTACAGAAAACGCAAAAAAATGTAAGCAAAATTTAAAACGTTTTTTAAATCATCAAAACTAAACTGCTGGACAACTGAAGCGAGCTAAAGCTACTTCTATGTTATGCCACGCGTTTGGTATTCTTCCCTCACTTAAACATTTGTTGACAAGTACCTGCAGTGTTCCCTCCACAATGCTTCCACCCATTTTCAGCATTTCGCAGGTGATTCCATCCTCCCCTGGACTCTTTCTGCTTTTCATTTGTTTTAATGTTGTACGTATCTCTTGCTTCGTTATATCAGGGACGCCTTCTGGCCCAACGTTGCAGATAATATTTGGTCAAGTATTTGGTGCTGCTGTTGTTCTGTTTGAAGCTTTTGGATTAGTTGCGGTGGAAGTATAGAGATGAGTGTAGAATGCCTGGATATGGTCAACAATACCCTTGTTGTCTGATATTAACTTACCCTGTTGGTCTTTTATTATGGTCATTCTGTGTTTTCCCGTGGACATTTTCGATTTTAGAACTCTCATATTTGCGTTTGTCTCTAAAGTATTTTCGATTAGTTTAGTGTTGTGGCTTCGGATGTCTTTCCTCACTTTTGTTTAGTTCTTGGTATTCTGGTGTATCTCTGTTAGTGTTCCTTCTCATTCCCATAAGTGTTAGTGTGTCTGGCTGTAATTTATAGTTTTTATTGCCTATACCTTTCGTGCAGATTTTCTTCACAGCAATGCGTATATCACTAACCATTTTCTCGTTCAACTTGTTGACATCCATTTCTTTCAGATCTTCGGTTGGTTCTAGTTTCTTTTTCAGCTCTCTCTGATATTCTTCCTACTTACGACTTAATTCTTCCACGGTGGGAAATCTATCTTGATGGATCAGTTTATTTCTTTCGACTTTGAGATTAAAAGTGAACGATGCTCTAACCATCCTATGGTCAGTGGTCACTACCCGTGTCAAACTGGTTCAATACTGAAACATTTGTGCAGATTTTTCTGCTATTGGCAAGTATGTAATATATCTCGTTCTTGGTTTTGCCATCGGGGCTTCTCCATGTCCATTTCCTCTGTTTGGGTTTCTGGAAATAGGTATTCAGATGCTATAGGTTTTCTCCTCTCAGATATTCCAATAACATATCTCCACGTGGGTTTCTTGTGCCTAGACCGTAACTTCCAATGTTCTCTGAATCGGCTTCGTCTCTTTGTCCGATTTTTGCATTAAAGTCATCACTTAAAATTTTGTAGTGACATTGCTCTGATTTCATTGCCATTGACAGATCTATACAGATATACAGGGTGAGCTAGTTGAATTTAAATTTTTCGTCTGTTTGAGTTTTGGCACGATACGTCACCACCTAATATTGTATTACTGGAAAACTGAACAATCTGGAGCAACCAAACTTTCGTGCATTAAAGAGGAGGAATATGAGCATAACATACCAAAAAAATCGCATCGGTACGATTGAAAATATCGAATTGGTGATTTTTTTAATTTTCAGGGAAAATGTACAAACAACGATTTCTGCATGGGTCAAAAACTGAAGGTTTTATTTTGGTTCTCGAAAAGTAATGTTTTTAGAAAATCCGATTAATTGACGAGAATCTGTGCCAAAAGTCGTATTAGAAGACACTTTGAAAATTATGATCCCGTTTATACAGGGTGGGCTATTTCAATTTAAATTATTCAGCAGTTCGTGCTTTGGCACGACACGTCACCACTTCATATTTTAGTACTCAAAAAGCAAATAATCTGGAGCAACCAAGCTTTCGTACATTAAAGAGGAGGAATGTGAGCAGAACATATCAAAAAATCGCATCGATACTATTGAAAATGTGGAATTGATGTTTTTTTTTTAATTTTCAAGGAAAATGTACAAACAACGATTTCTGGGTCAAAAACTCAAGGTGTTATTTTGGTATCTCGGAAAGTAATGTTTTTAGAAAATCCGATTAATTGACGAGAATCTGCGCCAAAAGTCGTATTAGCAAACACTTTGGACATGATGATCCCCTTTATACAGGGTGAGCTATTTGAATTTAAATTTTTCGGCAGTTCGAGCTTTGGCACGACACTTCACCACTTTATATTTTAATACTCGAAAAGCAAATAATCTGGAGCAACCAACCTTTCGTGCATCAAAGGGGAGATATATGAGCAAAACATACCAAAAAAACGGATCGATCGGATTGAAAATATCGAATTGGTGATTTTTTGATTTTCACTTTGAAAAATCTGCTTTATCGGGATCGGGAAATACTCGTACGAGAAAATGGAGATAAATTGAAACATACATGAAATTTTTTCAATATTCCGGCAATTTTACCAATCTGAATAAATAGCTTTGCTTTTGATGTATTACGGAAAATTTGAAGGAATACGTTTTGCAATATTTTGACCAAATGCTTGAATTAAAATGCATGTAGATTTATACATTTAATTGCCTAAAAATTTATTGAAACCTGTTTAAAGCTGGAAAAATGGGACAGGATCGGAAGATGTGGAAATTTTTTAGTGATTAAACGCCGTTCCTAGTGGATTTTAAGGCAGATTTCCAGGTAAAATTTTACTTTTAGCATATCGATACCATAGGTTTTTGTGGAAAGTGTACTAAAATCTCATTTGAAGATGAGAAAATGGGTCAGGATCGAAGAATTTCAAAAATTTTCAAGTGAATAGCAGAAAAAGCACCCTAAAAATGCCTACATTTCATATAACGCATTGTCGAAGTTTATATCACCATTTTTTTAAATATTCAAATATTTCTGGGCTAACGATTTTAATAATTGAGAGAATGCCTTGATGCAACCGGTTATTTTGGCGTGGCCGGAATATAAGAAAGACCTCCTTTTAATCAATGGTCCTTTCATTCTCACCCACAATAATTGGTTTTCGAAAAATGAAAGTACCGGAAACGAAACACAATGATGTCATTCAAACTTCGCGCGGTTTTTAGCGCTGAACGTGCAGGCGAATCGACGCCCTTCCCGATTGTTTTGACGGACTTTTCAATTAAGAAATTGTCCATTAGGGATAATAGGGTTTCTAAGCAGCTCTCGGACGAAAACGATCTCGGTCCTAGTTAGCAATAAAATCGTTTAAAAAGCAACGTCAAACTTGGGTCAACCTCGACGGGATTCGCCGCGTCGCGTAGGAGTGATTGACACGTAACACACAGACGTACTGCGCGACCCTTTCTTTTGTTTTTACATATACAAGAGACCCTCGAATGTCTTTTGTTTTTCAGTCAATCATTTGCATGTTGGGTCTGAACTAAAGGTTGTGTCATTTAATACTTTTTCGAATAATATTCCGATCTTTGTTTTGTCGTGAATTAATTTCGTTTTTTTTTAAGGGAGAAAATAAAGAAAACAAATTGAAAATGATTGGTTTGTTAGGAGTGTTGAATGCAGAAAGGATATCCGACTTATTTTTGTTTAATTATAGGACGATGGCATTTTATTTTATGCCCTATAAGGTTCCAGGATGCACATAAAATCGGTCAAGTACAACTTTAGTGGTGATATAATCGTAAAGCGCATTTGAAATATAGAAAAAAAAAGGGTAACGTCTTTTAGCCCTCGTTCCTCATACGATCAATCTTGCAGTGTGCATATGAACAACCCTCCTATTTTTTACGTTAACCAATAAAACCAGTTATATGACTCACCCCAAACAATCAAAAGTGGTTGATACGAAAAAAAAACTTTAATACAAAAGCCAATAGTAACCCAATATAAGGGCAAAATTATCGTCCCTCGATCTACGGCCAGACAGCGATAAAAATCCGTTTTGGTTCGCGCTTTTTATCTGGACAAGAGCGAGACGGAGCGAGACATTTACCGTCGCGTCGCGGTGAATATTTGATGGTATGACTCGTTTCTCATGGTCAATATGCAAATCTCGTTACATGCCATATCGGGATTATATATCTTCGGCTTTATAGATCCATTAAATCGCACGTAGGGGTGTCAGAAATCACCCTTAAGAACAATGGGGTAATATGTAGTATACAGGGGGTTGTGTTTTTTGCCGGTATATTGTAGGTAGAAGAGGTTCTATGTATTTCAACGGCTAATGCTGCATTAGTGTTCTCGAGCATGCTAATAATAGTGCTACGATAATGCACGGGTAATAAAGTTTTTAGGCAAGACCTGCATATTTTTATTTTGAAAGCTGCCACTTTGACACGTCAAGCTTCAGATACCAACAGACACAGCTTGAGACAGCTAACACAGCCGTTTAATCAGCTAAGAGAGGTCTTTAGACAGTTGGTATCATTAATTCGTATCTGTTGTTTGGCTACGCTAACGGAATCATCAAAGTGCTCCGGCACATCCATCCCTGGACTACCCCCACTTTAAAATACTGCTCAAATTCCTCCTCCTTGATGTGGGGAAAGTTTGGTAGCTCCAGATTATTCGTTTTCCATGCAGTAATAAAATATTAAGTGATGACGTGTCGTGTAAAAACCCGATATGGCGAAAAATTTAAATTCAACTAGCTCACCCTGTATAAACGGCATCATAATTTCCAATTCGACATTTTTAATCGGATTGATGCCATTTTTTAGTATGTTCTGCTCACATCTCTCCTCTTTAATCTACGAAAGTTTAGTTGCTCCAGAAAATTCACTTTTTCAATAATAAAATATTAAGTAATGACATGTCGTGCTAATAAAACTCGAAATGGAGAAAAATTTTAATTTAACCAGCTCACCCTGTACAAACGGCATCATCATTTTCAAAGTGTCTTTTAATACAATTTTTGACATAGATTCACGACAAGTAGTCGGATTTTCTAAAACGAATTGCTTTTCGAGAAAAAAAATAAACTTTCATTTTTTTGACATAGAAATTAATGTGTTTAAATTTTCCCTGAAAATAAAAAAAAATCACCAATTCGACATTATCAATCGGATTGATGCCATTTTTTAGTATGTTCTGCTCATATCCCTCCTCTTTAATCTACGAAAGTTAAGTTGCTCCAGAGTATTCACTTTTTCAGTAATAAAATATTAAGTAATTACGTGTCGTGTTAATCAAAATGGGGAAAAATTTTAATTCAACTAGCTCACCCTGTATAAACGGCATCATCATTTCCGAATACAATTTTTGGAGTAGATTTTCATCAAGTAATCCTATTTTCTAAAAAATATTCTTTTCGAGAAAAAAATAATTTTTTTACCTAAAAATCGATGATTTTACATTTTCCCTGAAAATCAAACAAAACTCACAAATTTGACATTTTCAATCGGTTTGATGCAATTTTTTGGTATATTCTACTCATATCCCTCCTCTTTATTGTACCAAAGTTTGGTTGCTCCAGATTATTCGCTTTTCCAGTAATAAATTATTAAGTGATGACGTGTCGTGTCAAAACTCGAAATGGGGAAAAGTTTAAATTCAACTAGCTCACCCTGTATAAATGGCATCATAATTTCTAATAGAGTTTCTGGCGTAGATCAAGTAGTCCGACTTTCTAAAAAAATTGCTTTTTGGGAAAAAAAATAACTTTCTTTTCTCGCAGCAATTTTCCTGAAAAAAAAATCATTAACTTAAAAAATACCCGAATGAGCGTTACCTGACGGCTCAGTTTCATTTCCTACCCTGGGAAAAGTATACTGAACGTGTCTAAAGAAGCTTTCATTTCAAAAGATGAAGGAATAATGTAGATATTAAGTTAAGGCTAGTCAAAACTAACCAATGCCACATAAGCAAATTACACCATTTTTTCACTACACCCCGTATATCTTTTAGCTCCCAAACATTCGGCAATAAAATCAGCCAAAAAAACCGCCCTTATATAAGACAAAAGGCAATACAAAAGTTAAATTTGAATATTTGATAGTGATTTATAGACCTACTTTCGTATGGGGTGTATAAAAGGAGGCCTACGCGTTATATCAAATCACCAAGGGGTGATTTAAAAATCGGGGTGTGAGGATATACAAAGTCACTGGTTTGCATAGATGGAATATTTAATATCTTTTCTGGAGTGGGTCGTAAATCATTTATTATGAAAAAAAATCCAGCGCTTGAAGATGGTCCTGGTATACCCCATGAATTTCATATTATATGAGTCAAAAACTGAAACCTAAACTTTAAACTCCTTTAAACTAACCGGATATCTTTCGTTCGCAAAAAATTCGCATCATATAGGAAACTGTTGAATATTGACCATGTATTGCCTATACTATCATAATAAATTGAGAATTTTTATTTCTTTTCCATTTCTACTCCTTTTCTCCGCATTTGAGATACTTAACACAAATTGCAAGATCTGATCTAACCGGAAATGAAGACAACTTTTTTATTTTCAATTGCCCTTACTACAGTGGGATTCTTCTTTAAATTTCCTTTAAAACGAGGGGTCACAAGCTGGTGTTTGATTTAAAAATGAAGCTTCAGGCGCCGTTTGAAAAAACAATTGATTTCTGCTAACCGGATATGAAATCAACTTTTTTATTTTAAATTGCGCTCTGCACAGTCGGATTCTCCTTTAAATTCCCTTTACAACGAGGGGTTACAAGCTGGTGTTTGTTTTAAAAATGGGGCATCAGGAGCTATTTGAAAAAACAATTGATTTCTTCTAACCGGAAATGAAACCAACTTTTTTATCTTAAATTGCGCTCTACACAGTCACAAGCTGGTGTTTGTTTTACAAATGGGACATTAGCTGTTTGAAAAACAATTGATTTCTTCTAACCGGAAATGAAATCAACTTTTTTATTTTAAATTGCGTTCTACACAGTCGGATTCTCCTTTAAATTTCCTTTAAAACGAGGGGTCACAAGCTGGTGTTTGTTTTAAAAACGGGGCATCAAGAGCTATTTGAAAAACCAATTGATTTTCTTTGGACGGCTCTTGCGGCGCCATTTTTAAAACAAATACTAGCTTGTGACCCCTCATTGTAAAGGAAATTTAAAGGAGAATTCGAATATGCACGGTGATTCCTAAAATTCAACTGTTTTCCAAATATTGACGTTTGGGAAGGGACATTTTGCACACTATGAGACGCTGTAAAGTCCAAAGGACTAAATTTAAAGCGTGACAGTTTCCAGTTTCCTATCCTAGATTTTCATAACTATCATCTAATCTACCCGGTTTAACCGGAAGCACACTTTTTGAATTTTCGAGTACTTCCGGTCAGACCGAAAGTTGTTGCCAAACGATAGATTATGAAATTCTAAGTTAAGAAAATACAAATTGCCTATTTAGATTCCACAGCCTGTCATAGTGTGTAAAATGTCACTTTTCAAACGTTAATATTTCGAAAACAGTCGAATATAGATATAGAGTATATTACATGAAATATATGTAGAAAATGTCGCAGATTTTAAAATTCACTGACACAACTTTTTCACTTTATATAACACCCTGTATATTCGAATTCCTCCTTAAATTTCCTTTACAACGAGGGGTCAGAAGCCACAAGTAAAAAGTCCTGACATAACCTGCTTAAAATTGCATAGGTATATTTTCAAAGCATCTCATATTTGATGCTCAGGGGCTATTTGAAAAAAAAACAATTGATTTCTTCTAACCGGAAATGAAATCAAATTTTTTATTTTAATTTGCGCTCTACACAGTCGGATTCTTCTTAAAATTTCCTTTAAAACGAGGGGTCACAAGCTGGTGTTTGTTTTAAAAATGAGGCTTCGGGAGCTACTTGAAAAAACAATTGATTTTCTTTGAACGGCTCCTGCAGCGCCATTTTCAAAACAAACACCAGCTTGTGACCCCTCGATGTAAAGGAAATTTAAAGGAGAATTCGAATATGCACGGTGATTCTTGAAATTCAACTGTTTTTCAAAAATTGACGTTTGGGAAGAGACATTTTACACACTATGAGACGCTGTAAAGTCCAAAGGACTAAATTTAAAGCGTGACAGTTTGCAGTTTCCTATACCAGATTTACATAACTATCACCTGATTTAACCGGAAGTACACTTTTTGGATATTCTAGTACTTCCGGTCAAACCGGAAGTTGTTGCCAAACGTTAGATTATGTAAACCTAAGTTAAGAAAATACAAATTGTTTTGCTCTAAGCTATGCCATTTAGATTCCACATCCTGTCATAGTGTGTAAAATGTCACTTTTCAAACGTTAATATTTCGAAAACAGTCGAATATAGATATAGAGTATATTACATGAAATATACGTAGAAAATGTCGCAGATTTTAAGAATTCACTGACACAACTTTTTCACTTTAAGTAATACCCTGTATATTCGAATTTCTCTTTAAATACCCTTTACAACGAGGGGTCACAAGCCACAAGTAAAAAGTCCCGACATCACCTGTTTAAAATTGCGTATATTTTCATAGCACCAAATATGACGACGTCAGGAGCTATTTGAAAAAAACAATTGATTTCTTCAAACCGGAAATGAAATCAACTTTTTTATTTAAAATTGCGCTCTGCACAGTCGGATTCTCCTTTAAAATGAGGGGTCACAAGCTGGTGGTTGTTTTAAAAATGGGGCATCAAGAGCTGTTTGAAAAGACAATTGATTTTCTTTGAACGGGTCCTGTAGCGCCATTTTTAAAACAAACACCAGCTTGTGACCCCTCGTTGTAAAGGAAATTTAAAGGAGAATTCGAATATGGACGGCGATTCCCAAAATTCAACTATTTACCAAATATTGACGTACGAAAAGTGACATTTTGCACACTATGAGAGGCTCTAAAATCCAAAGAACTTAATTTAAAGCGAAACAGTTTTCAGTTTCCTAAGATTTTCATAACTATCACCTAACCTGTCCGGTTTAATCGGATGTACCATTTTTGGATTTTCTAGTACTTCCGGTAAAATCGGAAGTTTTTGCCAAACGATAGATTATGAAAATGTAAGTTAAGCAAATACAAGTTGTTTTGCTCTAAGCTAAGCCGTTTACATTCCACAGCCTGTCATAGTGTGTAAAATGTCACTTTTCAAACGTCAATATTTCGAAAACAGTCGAATTTAGATATAAAGTAAATTATATCAAATTTAGGTAGAAAATTTGGCAGATTTTAAAAATTCACCAACACAACTTTTTCACTTTAAATAACACCCGGTATATTCGAATTTCTCTTTAAATTTCCTTTAAAACGAGGGGTCACAAGCCACAAGTTAAAAAGTCCCGACATAACCTGTTTAAAATTGCATATATTTTTAAGCATTAAATATGACGTCACAGAGCAACCATGTTGTTTTTCTTTAAACGGTTCTCGTAGCGCCATTTTTAAAACAAATGCCCACTTGCGACCCCTCGTTGTAAAGAAAATTTAAAGGAGAATCTAAATATACAGAAGTCTAGTTAAAATACTAAAGTTGTTGTCACTTTTGATCATATTAATAGTAATAATAATAATTTTAAAAATTTCAATGAAATCTGTTTCTTATTCGCGTGACCGCACTTACTTGTTTATTGAATTTTTCTATCAAACTTTTGGCTAATTGGGAACGAACGTTTTTGCTTTTATTTATGATTAAATTGCGGTACTGGCTGTCATATCAACCTTTTTATTTTAAGTAACACCCTGTATATTCGAACTCCTCTTTAAATTCCCTTTACAACGAGGGGTCGCAAGCCACAAGTTAAAAGTTCCGACATAACCTGTTTAAAATTGCATATATTTTTAAAGCATCAAGTATGACGTCACATAGCAACCATATTGTTTTTCTTTAAACGGGTCCCGTGGCGCCATTTTTAAAACAAAAGTTTACTTGTGACCCCTCGTTGTAAAGGAAAATTAAAGGAGAATCTAAATATACAGGGGTCTAGTAAAATTGTTAAAGTTGGTATCCCCTTCGATAATAAAAATGATAATAATAATTATAATAAACCCAATGAGGTCTGTTTATTATTCACGTGAACGACTTTATGTGTTTACTAAATTTTACTATCAAATCTTTGACTCATTAAGAACAACTGTCTTTCTCTGTTTCTCTTCATTTCTTAAAATTTATAATTATATTAAGGTACTAGCAGTCATATCAACTTTTTTTAATTGAAATTACACCCTGTATATTCGAATTTCTCTTTAAATTCCCTTTACAACGAGGGGTCGCAAGCCACAAGTTAGAAGTCTTGACATAACCTGTTTACAATCACATATATTTTTAAAGCATCAAATATGACGTCATAGAGCGGCCATGATATAATTTTTAGACGGCTCTCGTAGCGCCATTTTTAAAACAAATGCCCACTTGTGACCCCTCGTTGTAAATGAAAATTAAAGGAGAATCTGAATTAATTGAGTTTAAATGAAATGAATATATTTTTAAAGCATTGAAAATGACGTCACGGAGCAACCATGTTTTTTTTCTTCAAACATCTCCTGCAGCGCCATTTTAAAAACAAATATCGGCTTGTGACCCTTCGTTAAAAAGGAAATTTAAAGGAGAATTCAAATATACAAGGTGTTACGTAAAATAACAAGTTACGGCGATTTAGTGAATTATTTTAGAGCTACAGCCCTCCTATAAACCAAAAAAGCCTCAACATTTCAAGCCCCTCTAATTGAATGAGTGGGCATTGTTAATCCTAAATAATAAATCTTTTAAATCTCGCTGCTGCCTTCAGATCGACACCAAATATGTATATATATTTTTTAATATCGCGTCTCCCCACAAAAATACCAATATATATTCGTATTCGTATATTCCTCGTCTACGTGTACGTGATTTATACGATTTCTAATCAAACCAGGGGATTTAGATTTAGATTATTAAAAACCGCCGATTTCTATAGCCTATACGAGAAAAATACGACCCTCTAAATCAAAATTAGGGTTAAAAGTAGCAGAATCAAAAGCGAGAAAAGCGTGTATGCTGATGTCGCGCCAAGCACTTGGGTGTAATCAAGTATTAATAAATGTATTTTTTTTTCAGAGGGCAACTTTAGCCGAAAAAGAAGTTACTACGCTGAAAGAACAATTGTCTGGCAACAATGGAACGAACAATTGCGAAAACAAAGACACATCCAACATGGGCAGGCAAAATTTCGAGTCCGAAATCGCCACTAAAGACAAAGAAGTAAGTTAAACATTCCTAGAATAATTTCTGTATAAACATCAATAATCTGACCTTGACTCTCTCTTTCCCCCGTCGTGATTATGATATTTCCATCAAAATCCCCCCCCAATGGTGATATTTGTCGTGATTTGATTCGAAACAAACGAGGCTAAATGCTCATATTCGAGCACGAAATCCACTTTTTTTTTTCGCATCAAATATAACAACTTATATTGAATATTGTTGTCAAAAGGCATTAAACGGCATCGGGACGTATCGAAAAACAAAAGAAACGCCATAAAAGGGGAGCGGAACACGCGAATCAAAAATAATAAAATAGGGATCGGATCCTAGACCTATAAAACAGGACTGTTCTTTGTATACCTATATATGGCTTGATTAGTTTCATTATTACGTGCCCATACTTTTTCCTCCGAAAGTATGGGCACATACTAGAACTAAGGAAATATGAAAAAAAGTATGGGACCGAAGATACTTACGGGTCCATACTTTTTTTTGAAAATATGGAAAGCAAGTACGGGATCGTAGGATATTTACGAGCCCATACTTTTTCCTGTGAAAGTATAGGGACATACTGAGAAAAGTATCGACGCAAAAGCATATGAGGAGTTGGAGGTCTATGGGACGTGGAGGTTATGGGTAATAATTAGAAACATTAATATTTGGTAGCCCGGTGTGGTAATTTGGATTCATTCGATCTTAAGCTTGGTATCGATACTTAACTTGATATGACATCTGTCCAACCTTTACAAGACTTCCTAGGGACGTCGTGTTGTGTATGTTACCTTTGTGTCATTAGTAGTTCTTCGTGATTCCTCCGTTCTATTTTAACCGTCGATTTCAATTTAGTATCCGTAATCACGTGACCGAGCAGAATATAAAAAACACTAGTTTTTTTTATTGGTAATTGATTGTATCAGGTACCCGGAGGGTCAACGAAATTGGAAATTATCACGTGATTAGCCGACATAAATTCGATAAATTCGCAGGCATTAGAAATATATTATTTATTCTCGATGAGAAAAGTGGGAATGCTCGACACGTTTAGGTTATACAGGGTGTTTCCAGAAGCCCAATTTTAATACTTTTACCCTAAAATATATCGTTCATAATTTCTTAAATATCTTGAAAGTACTCAGAGAGAAAACAGTGCACGTAACTAAAAAAAGGCAGTTTTAATACATAAAAAGGGGTACTCTACAACTCAATTTCTAATAGTTTCCAAATTAGAGAAAAAGTATCTACGGGCATATCTCATTTTCACAAAAACACGTAATTTTACAAACGGACGTACCTAATCCGAGTTACGCTACCTCGTGAAATTAAAAAATCACAAGTATGGGATCGTAAGACACTTAACGTGCCCATACTTTTTCTTATGAAACTCTAAAGTAATATCAGAAATAAGTATGGGAACTTAAAGTATAGTTACTTGAAGAAGTAAATAGACCAAAAAAACACAAATACATAGTATGGGATCGTGAAATTCGTAATTTGTATTTTTTTTTTCATTTCAATGTATCGACACGTACTAGAAAAATCAATTTTTCTTGTGGAAGTATAAAGTAATGTCAGAAATAAGTATGGGAACGCAAAGTATAGTTACTTGAAGAAGTAAAAAGACAAAAGAAAACAAATACATAGTATGGGATCGTGAAATTCGTAATTTGGATTTTTTTCTTTTGAATGTATGGACATGTACTAGAAAAATCAAGGAAACACGTACCCATACTTTTTCTTGTGAAAGTATAAAGTAATGTCAGAAATAAGTATGGGAACGTTAAGTATAGCTACTTGAAGAAGTAAAAAGACCAAAAAAACACAAATACATAGTATGGGGTCGTGAAATTCGTAATTTGGAATTTTTTCTTTTGAATATATGGACACGTACTAGAAAAATGAAGGAAATACGTGCCCATACTTTTTCTTGTGAAAGTATAAAGAAATGTCAGAAACAAGTATGGGAACGTAAAGTATAGTTACTTGAAGAAGTAAAAAGACCAAAAAAACAAATACATAGTATGGGATCGTGAAATTCGTAATATGTAAATTTTTCTGTTGAATGAATGGACACGTACAAGAGAAATCAAGGAAACACGAGTCCGTACTTTTTCTTGTGAAAGTATAAAGTAATGTCAGAAATAAGTATGGGAACGTAAAGTATAGTTACTTGAAGAAGTAAAAACACCAAAAAAGCACAAATAAATAGTATGGGATCCTTAAATTAGTAATATGTAATTTTTTCTTTTGAATATATGGAAACACGTGCCCATACTTTTTCTTGTGAAATGTCAGAAATAAGTATGGGAACGTAAATTATAGTTACTTGAAGAAGTATAAAGACCAAAAAACACAAATATATAGTATGTGATCGTGAAATCCGTAATTTGTAATTTTTTCTTTTGAATGTATGGACACGTACTAGAAAAATCAAGGAAACATGTGCCCACACTTTTTCTTGTGAAAGTAATGTCAGAAATAAGTATGGGAACGTAAAGTATAGTTACTTGAAGAGGTAAAAAGAGCAAAAAAAAACAAATACATAGTATGGGGTCGTGAAATTCGTAATTTGTAATTTTTTCTGTTGAATGTATGGACACGTACTAGAAAAATCAAGGAAACACGTGCCCATATTTTTTCTTCCGAAAGTTTGGGTAGTTACCAGAAACGGTAAAATACACGAAAAACAAGTATTATGAGATGGTAAAATACGTACTACCTTTTTCTTCTGAAAGTCTGAGCATAATTGGAAAAAATAACACACGTCCCCATACTTTTTCTTCCAAAAAGATTGGCACACACTAGAACAATAAAGGAAACGTGATCAACAAATATGGGTCCATAAAATACTGTCGTACCCGTACTTTTTGTTGTGAAAGTATAGGGACATACCAGAAAAATTCAAGAAAATTGAAAAATAAGTACATTCCCTTTCCCTTCCGAAAATATTGGTACGTACTAAAAAAAATAAAAAGGCGTGAAAAACAAGTAGTATGGGATCGTAAAATACATACTAGTACTTTTCCTTCCATAAGTATGAGCATAATTAGCAAAACTACGTCAAAAACAAGGATGGATTGATAACACACGCCCCCCCGTACTTTTTCTTCCGAAAGTACGGGGACATACTGGAAAATGAGGATACTTGAAAATGGAATCGTAAAATACTTACGTCCCCATACTTTTTCTTGTGAACGGATAGGGGTGTACTAGAAAAGTAAAGAAACGTGAAAAATAAGTATACGTTCCCGCCCATTTTCTTTCGAAAGTATAGAGACGTAAAAATACTAGCAGTATGGGATCGTAAAATTATTTCTACCGAAAGTATGGGCATGTACTAGAACAAGTAAGAGAACAACAAAAACAATGGAATCTTGAGATATGTGCTCGTACGTTTATTCCCAAAGTACGGAAAGACAGTACTTAATTGGAAAAAGAAAAGACATGTGAAAAACAAATATGAATTGATAAAATACGCGCCCGTACTTTTTCTATCGAAAGTATGGCACTAAAAACTAAGGAAACCCGAAAAACAAGTATGGGAACGTAAAATACTACTATACGTAACGTGAAAAATAAGTATGCGAATGTACATACGTGCCCTTACTTTTTGTTCCGAAGGTATTTGAAAAATTACCCAACAAACAATATGGAATCTTAAGATATGTGCTCTTAGGTTTATTCCCAAAGTACGGAGAGACAGTACTTAATTGTAAATTGAAAAGACATGTGATAAACAAATATGAATTGGTAAAATACGCGCCTGTACTTTTGCTACAGAAAGTATGGCAACTTACTAGAAAATGTAAGGAAATCTGAACGTAATTACTTATGAGCCCGTACTTTTTCTTATAAAAGTATAGGAACTTGCCGGAAAAGTAATGAAAGGTGAAACATAAGTATGAGAACGTAAATACGTAAAATACCTAGCCGCGTCCCTGTTTTTTCTTCCGAAAGTATAGGCACGTATTAGATCTTGAGACATGTACTAGAGCAAATAATGAAGTATCCGTCTGATACTTACGTTCCCGTAGTTGTAAGGAAATAGAGGAAAAAGTTTTTCTTCTTCCGATAGTATGGGCCCGTACTAGATCAATTAAGGACTTGAAAGACAATTAGGTATGGGTCTAATATGATATACTTACGTACCCATAGTTTTTCTTGTGAAAATACAGTGACGTACTGTAAAAAGTAAGGAAATGTGAAGAATAAGTATTGGATCGTACTTTGTCTTCCAAAATTACAGGGAAGTACTGGAAAAGTAAGAAACGTGAAAAACAAGTAGTATGAGATTGTAAAAAACCTACCCGTTCCTTTTTCCCCCGAAAGTAGGAGAGTACGTACGCACGATGGGAACAGATATTTACGTGCCCATAGTTTTTGCTGTGAAAGTATAAAGACATATTGGAAAAAGTAATGAATAAGTATGGGATCGTAATTACGTGCCGGTATCTATTTGTTTCGGAAGTAGGGGTATGTACTAAAAAAAAAGTTAGAGAACATAAACGGAATTTTAAAGTACGTGCCCGTACTTTTCGTCTTTCGAAAGTACGGGCACGTAATAAAGCAAATAAGGACTTGACAATTAGGTATAGGTCTAATTTGATATACTTACGTGCCCATAGTTTTTCTTTTAAAAATATAGTGACGTACGGTAAAGAATAGGGAAAGGTGAAGAATAAGTATTGGATCGATTTTTTTCCAAAATTATAGGGAAGGACTGGAAAAGTAAAAACACGTGAACAACAAACAGTATGAAATTGTGAAATACCTAGCGGCACCTTTTCTCTCGAAAGGAGGAGTGCGTACGCACGATGAAATGTATGGGAACAGATATTTACGTGCCCATAGTTTTTGCTGTGAAAGTATACGGACATATTGAAAAAGGTGAAGAATAAGTACGGGAACGTAAATACTTGCCTGTAACCATTGGTTTCATAAGTAGGGATGTGTATTTAAAAGAAAAGTAAGGGAACGTGAATGGGTAAGATACGTGCCCGAACTTTTCTTGCGTAAGTCCGGGCTCGTACTAGAGCAACTAAGGAAAATAGAAAAAGATATAGGTCGAAGATACTTACGTGCCCATAGTTTCTCTTGTGAAAGTATGAAGACAGTAAAAAAAGTAAAGGAACGTGAAGAATAAGTATGGGATCGTAAATACGTGCTGGTGACCATTTATTCCAGAAGTACGGGTACGTATCAAAAAAGTAAGGGAACGGAAAAACGAGAAGATGTTCCTATACTTTTCTTCCGAAAGTATGGGTCCGTAAGGAAACAAAAAAAACAATTAGGTACAGGTCTAAATATACTTACGTGCCCATAGTTTTTCTTGTGAACTTACTGGAAAAAAGTAGAGATATGTGAAGAATAAGTATGGGATCGTACTTACTGGAAAAGTAAAAAAGACGCGAAAAAACAAGTGGTATAAGATCGTAAAATACGTACCCGTACCTTTTTCCTTCCGAAAGTAGGGGTACGTACGTACTATGAAAAGTATGGGAACATGAAAAATAATACCGAACTCAAAGATATATGCCCGTACTTTTCTTCCCAAAATATAGTGGAAGATAGTGCCTAATTGAAAAAATTGTAAAGAAAAAATAAATCTGGATTGGTAAAATGCGCGTCCGTAATTTGGCCACGTACTAGAAAAAGTGAGGGAGCATGCGCGTACTTTATTTTGCAAAAGAATGAAACGTACCGGAAAACTTAGAGAAAAATGAAAAATTAGTATAAGATCGTAAATACCTGCCCGTACTTATTTGTTCCAGAAGTAGAGGCACGGACTAAAGGAAAAGTAAGGAAACGTAAAAGACAGATTGTGAGATATGTGCCCGAACTTTTCCTTCGAAAGTATGGGTACGTACTAGAGCAAATGAGGAAAAAGAGAAATGTATACTCTTTAAGACATTTACGTGCCTATAGTTTTTCTTGGGAATGTAATGGAAAAAGTAAAGAAATGTCAAGCATAAATATGGGATCGTACTTTTTCTTCCGAAATAATAGGGACGTACTGGAAAATAAAAAGATGTAAAACAAGTACCTACATAGTATCAAATCGTAAAATACGAACCCGTACCTTTTTTCCGAAAGTAAAAGTACGTACTTACGATGAAAAGTATGAGAGCCTGAATAATTCGAAGGAAGTGCCCGTACTTTTCTTGCCAAAATATGAGGTGACAGTACCTAATTGAAAAAAAGTAAAACGAAAGAGCATAAATCTGGATTGGTAAAATGCGCGTCTGCAATTTTTCTTTCGAAAGTATGGACACGTTCTAGAAAAGTGACGAAGAAGGATGGGAACGGAAGATCCTTACAAGCCCATACTTTTTTTGCAAAGAGACGAAAAAAAATCTGGATTGGTAAAATGCGCGTCCGTATTCGGCCACGTACTAGAAAAAGTGAGGGAACATGCGCGTACTTTTTTTGTAAGAGAATGGAACGTACCGGAAAACTTAGAGAAAAATTTAAAATTAGTATAAGATCGTAAATACGTGCCCGTACTTATTTGTTCCAGAAGTAGAGGCACGCACTAAAAGAAAAGTAAGGAAACGTAAAATACAGATCGTGAGATATGTGCCCGAACTTTTCCTCCGAAAGTATGGGTACGTACTAGAGCAAATGAGGAAAAACAGAAAGGTATAGACATTTACGTGCCATAGTTTTTCTTGTGAATGTAATGGAAAGAGTAAAGAAATGTCAAGCATAAGTATGGGATTGTACTTTTTCTTCCGAAACTATAGGGACGTACTGGAAAATAAAAAGACGAGAAAAACAAGTACATAGCATCAAATCGTAAAATACGTAGCCGTACCTTTTTTCTGAAATAAGAGTACGTACTTATACGATGAATGAGCATGAAGAATAATTGGAAGGAAGATATTAGCCCATACTTTTACTCCCGAAATATGAGGGGATATAGTATCTAATTGAAAAAAGTAAAGAGCCGAGAAGCGCAAATCTGGATTGGTAAGATGCGCGTTTGCAATTATTCTTTCGAAAGTATGGGCACGTTCTAGAAAAGTGAGGAAAGGTGTAAAAGAATTATGAGAATGGAAGATCCTTACATGCCCATACTTTTTTTTGCAAAAGTATGGAACGTGCCGGAAAACCTTGACCAACGTGAGAAATAGGTATGAGATCGTAAATACGTGCCCCTACTTATTTGTTCCAAACATACAGGTACGTACTATAAAAAAAGTCAGGGAACATGAAAAACGTGAGATACGTGCCTGTACTTTTCCTGCGAAAGTATGGGTACGTACTAGGGCAAATAAGGAAAAACAAGATATTTACGTGCCCATAGTTTTTCTTGTGAAAGTATAAATACGTGCTCTTTTGTGTAGTTTTGGCATCTAAACAGTTTTACAAAAAAAGGAGCACCCCACCATTTTTCTCTAAAAAATACTCTATGATGGCTCTACCTACGCAAGCCAATATGCAAAATACGTCTGTCTTCTTATACCGAAAGCAATTGGATTAGCATTTTCGAGAGATTTTAGACAAAATCATAATTCTTCTATCTTTGCTAACAATCTAGTATATAATGTTTTAATTTGGTCACTATTTTTCATCGTTTTATATATACTATTTCATTTTTTTTATTCCTTTGTCATAAATCACCCATGTATCTTAGAAACTAACAAGCATTTGACAACGCTGTAAATCGATGCTGAATGTGCATCAAAAAAGGCAACTTTTCTCTAATTTAACCCACCTCGTAGGACTTACCGGTTTAGAGATAGTAGCACACGCTATTTAAGACACCCTGTATACATAGATGCGCTACACCTCAAGATCAGCAACAGAAGCATTCACGAAATTTAATAGATAAGTATCTCTACTCAGTGTTTGGTGCGTACGGCTCACGTCCCGCGAATAATTCTTTCATGTGAACACACCTTTAACAACTCCACAATGTCGCTTACGGATATTTAAATAATTATTATTCGAAACTTGTTATAATGAAAGCGATAAAATAATTTAAGAAAAAAAGCGCGATAAGACTCCCCTATGCTATAGTTTCGATAGCTGATTTGAAGTTTCCGTTTCCTTCCCAGGCCTAGAAACAATAAAGCGATAACTTCGAGGCCTATCGAAGTTCAATGCCTTCAACTAATTGATTAGGCGTAATTATTGCTAAAAAGCGTTTGAAAATTTAAATTTATCGCGCGATATTTTTATTTTATTCTGTTATTCATTTTGTGGTGTATTTTCAACGCGGAAGCGTAACTAGATAAGACTAGGGCTCGATTTGTTTTATTGGAAGCAATATTTTCCAAAATTTTAGGATTGAGAGTGTCTTTTATCTTAATTTCTTGATGCTCCATACTAACCCATCCAAAGGATTTCAAACTTCTAACATAAACCGATTTGGCACCTAGCCAAACTTTTGTATTTTAAAATCAATCCTAACATGGGGGTGCCTATGTCCACCTTAAGTCTGAAAATAATGTAAATCTAAATCACATTTTAAAACCAATTTTTTTAAAGGAATGTGTCAATTCTTTCAACCAGCGTCCTGGCCGCATAATTTTATAAAAATAGCGCGGAGTAAACATATGCTTTTCGATTTTTGTCTGTTAGCGATTGAATCGGTGAAACTTTTTAATAGATCTCTCTGAAGTATTTATGAGCCGATCGCTCAATAAATTTGTCTATTCTCGCTGTTAAAGTGACATTTTACAGCGGTTTTTTAAATTGATATAAATTAGATGAGAAGGAGCGAAAATAACGCGTTGTCCCTCTTATTTTTTCAAAATGAGGTGCTAGGGGACTAAATTAACGTTTTTATTTTCGAACAGATCCACTTATATTTGTTTTCGGGGATCTCTCTCCTATTTTTAAGAAGTCGTAAAAACCTTTCCAAACATCGGTTGCTCAATCTTTTCGTTTGATTTTTACTCGTTGATGACACTTTTTACAGGGTTTTACGAGCCGTAACGGTTTTAAGCTGCTATTAGATCGTACGGTGTTCTTGACAAACGCCTTAATGGTGTGTTTGTTTTCTTTTCGAAATTAGATTGCACTTTCAATAACTTTTCAGCTATTTAATTAGATGTTCGTCGGAGAGTTATTTTTTTAATTTGGAACACTCGAAATATACGCAATCATTATTATGAGTGAGCTTGCTCGGAAATACAGCCTGAAAGGTACGAATAAACCCTGTGGACATCTCGAAAACATTAAAGCACCCCAATATTCATAAAGAGAGCGAGTTCATCCCTTTATATACACTTAACAGAGACTGGAAGATAAGGGCACATATATTTTGTCAAAAGACCACAGGACAAAAGTGTTTTTTTGTGTTCTATATTTTGGGATATTTAAAGGAAAATTTTAAGGTGAATTAAGGTAAATGCATACATGAGGTTTTGTAAATTCCAACCTGGGTTTTAATGCCGCCGCGCCGCGTGTTCCAAATTAGGATCATTAAAATTGGTTATTCCAGTTAACATGATTTTTGCATTCCGGTCACAGGTCTTTGCGCCCTAAATATTCTTAATAGAAACACCCCCCCTGGCCAAGGTGATCTCTTTAGAGCAAAGTGTTGGGGAGAACGTGTTTTTGAAGCGTGCAACTAATGGGTGATAGTTCTTGGAATGAACTTATAATACAGTAGAAACAAAAACTAAAAATCAGCTGCGCTTCAAATTTCATTTCTGTTCTTGTGAACTTAAACACAACGATATTTATTTGGATTATATTCCAATAGCAAGCTACATTATTTTAGTAGGGCTTATGATAGGTGCTATTGTGGTACGTTTTCCTGAATTTCCTTTCTTTATGTTTAATCGAAATAACGATTTGTTACCACAGTGGAAAAACACATAAATATGCTTACAAAATCGATTAACTAAAAATTGCTAATAACCAGAATCTCTCCAAAAACAAAATTTTTTTTGGTGACAAAATGTCGCACTTGCCTGGGGTGCTTATACGGTAACTGCAGACGCGATAGGACCTCGCCATAGGGCGACTGTAATATAAATGCAGTTGCTTTTCATGCGTTGGGTTAGTTTTAGTTGGTTGCACTCCCAGAGCAAGCGAAGCGAGCGGAGGGCCAGGCATGAAGTGTTCAAATATTTGAGGACGAAACGTAACAGGGCACTAAAAGCCACAATGGCTTTAGGTATATGTAGAAGAATGTGTGGGAAAAACTGGGGATTGGACCCGAAAATTACTCTATGGTTATACACCAGGGTGATTAGACCCATGATAACATATGGAGCAATCGCCTGGTGGACGAAAACCAGACGGGTAGAGGCGATGAGAAGGCTAAAAGGGGTACAGAGACTAGTTTGCCTCTGTGTTACCGGAGCCATGAGCAGAACGCCAACAGCAGCGATGGAGGTATTATTAACTCTACTCCCACTCCTTGTTCTCATACAACGCGAAGCCAAATCGATCTGTTACAGACCAACACGATACAAAACACCACTAATAAGAGGACACGGCACACGGTTGGTCACCAGTATAGGCATTTTCAACACAAATATCACCAAGAGTCCCATGGATAGAACCCCATCCACAAGGGCAGACATAGTCTGTTATGCAGACGACTCGAAAACCGACCAAGGGATAGGAGCCGGAATCTACGAACCAAGGACAGAGACCAAAATCTCGATACCTATGGGCACACTGGCCACAGTATTTCAGACGGAAATTACAGCTATCATTTTCTGTATAGAAGAAATGATCAGGAGGAAGGTGAGCAACAAGACAGTCGATATCTACTCCGATAGCCAAGCAGCAATCAAAGCAGTATATTCCAATATAGTAACATCAAAGTTAGTATTGGACTGTATAAATATGTTAAACAAAATGGGAAGGCTTAATAGAAAAGTGGCCTTGGCGTGGGTGCCAGGACATGAAGGCCATGGAGGCAACGAGATAGCAGATGAAATAGCACTAGAAGGCTTGTCCCAGCCACTAACAGGGCCAGAACCACTTTGCGGAGTCGCAAGGCCCATAGCCAAGACATCCATTCAAAAAGGGATAGAAGAAGCGTCCCAGAGGTGGTGGTTAAATCTACCGGGACATAGACATGCCTAAGATTTAATCAGCAAACCTTCGGCAGAATTAACAGCAGTAGGCCTGGCGGATGAAACCCTGTGTAGGTTTTTCCAGGAATGGGAGGAGTCGGTAAAACACATTCTCTGCCACTTTGAAGGACTTTCGAGGTTGCGCATCGAAACTGCGGGGACAACCAATCTAGAAGCGTTAAGCTACACCATGGAACCACTGTCGAGACTTTGGAGTCTGATCAAGAAGACACGGTTGGACACAATACTCTAAATACAAGGAGGGTTGCAATAGATCTTACAGGTCGCAGTGACATAAAGGCGATGAAGCCTCCTCCACACATATGTCTATCTATCTAACGGGAGTACCAATGGATACTTAAAAACATATATTAGACTAGAGACTTTTTCCTGGCGCTTCGTCCTCTTGAGTGTCAGGATCTTTGGGCAAAACCTGGCCAACATAATGCTGGACCCTTTTCTCTCCTGGAAATTTCACCAGCACCCAATCAGCTTCTCTCATATCTGCCATTTGCCGATCTATTTCTCGAGTTTCCTCAGATTCTTTTTCCATCTCGTCAATCATTCCATCCGGAGATGCATCAGATTCACCTTCACACATATTATCAGTGGCTTCATCTTCATCAGTCTCTGACTCCTCCATAATCTTTGGTTGGGATTTTTACTCTGTGAGATCGTCTTAAGTCTTCCCATCTATTATCTTTCCAATCTTGATTTTCTTTGAGTTTCTCTCTTCCATTTCTTGCAGCCTGTAATTACAAAATTTAGAAAATCTTTACTCTAAAAAACGTTACAAACCCGACTATCTTGACAAAAAATCTTATTGAATAGAATATCCTGAAAATGACACCGTAAATGATATTTCACCACGCCTACAGATCTTAGGGTCTGGAAGTAGCTTAAATGATGGCGGTTTTTAAGATATGGGCGATATCATCAACCAATGGAAACTTAAAAACAGATCTTAGACTAGAAACTTTTTTCCTGGCGCTTCGTCCTCTTGAGTGTCAGGATCTTTGGGCAAAACCTGGTCAACATAATGCTGGACGCTTTTCTCTCCTGGAAATTTCACCAGCACCCAATCAGCTTCTCTCATATCTGCCATTTGCCTATCTATTTTTCGAGATTCCTCAGATTCTTTCTCCATTTCGTCAATTATTCCATCCGGAGATGCATCAGGTTCATCTTCACCCATATTATCAGTGGCTTCATCTTCATCAGTCTCTGACTCTTCCATAATCTTTGGTTGGGATTTTTACTTTGTGAGATCGTCTTAAGTCTTCCCAACTATTATCTTTCCAATCTTGATTTTCTTTGAGTTTCTCTCTTCCATTTCTTGCAGCCTGTAATTACAGAATTTAGAAAATCTTTACTCTAAAAAGTGTTACAAACCCGACTATCTTAAAAAAAACCTTATTGGATAGAATATCCTGGAAATGTTATTTCACCACGCCTACAGATCTTAGGTTCTGGAAGTAGCTTAATGATGTCGATTTTTAAGATATGACCAATGGAAACTTAAAAAGAGATTTGAGACTGGCAAACTTTATTTCTCGAGGTCCCTCAGATTATTTTTCCATTTCGTCAATTATTCCATCTGGAGATGCATCAGATTCATCTTCACACATATTATCAGTGGCTTCATCTTCGTCAGTCCCTGACTCCTCCATAATCTTTGGTTGGGATTTTTTCTTTGTAAGATCGTCTTCAGTCTTCTTGCCTTTTTTCTTTCCAATCTTGATTTTCTTTGAGCTTCTCTCTTCCATTTCTTGCAGCCTGTACTTACAAAATTTAAAAAATCTTTACTCTCAAAAACGTTACAAACCCGACTATCTTAAAAAAAATGTTATTGAATAGAATATCCTGAAAATGACACTGGAAATGTTATTTTAATGCCTACAGATCTTAGATTCTGAAAGTAGCTGAATGATATCGGTTTTTAAGGCATGACCGATATCATCAACCAATGGAAACTTACAAACAGATCTTAGCCTGGCAAATTTTATTCGCGCTTCGTCCTCTTGAGTGTCAGAATCTTTGGGCCAAGCCTGGCAGATATAATGCTGGACGCTTTTCCTTCCTGGACATTTTAGCAGCATCCAATCAGCTTCTCTTATATCTGCCATTTGCCGATCTAATCCTCGGAGTTTCCTCAGATCCTTTTTCCATTTCGTCAATTATCTCTCCGGAGATGCATCAAATTCATCTTCACACATATTATCAGTGGCTTCATCTTTATCAGTCTCTGACTGACTTTTTTCTGGCAAACTTTATTCGCGCTTCGTCCTCTTGAGTGTCAGGCTCTTTGGGCAAAACCTGAAAATTTCACCAGCACCCAATCAGCTTCTCTCTCATTATCTGCCAATTGCAGATCTATTTTTCGACTTTCCTCATATTCTTTTTCCATTTCGTCAATTATTCCATCCATTCATCTTCACACATATTATCAATGGCTTCATATTCATCAGTATCTGACTCCTCTCTAATCTTTCGTTTTCAGTCTTCTTATCTCTTTTCTTCCAATCTTGTTTTTCTTTGAGTTTCTCTCCTCCTATTACTTCATTTCTAGTTATTACTTCTGCACCACTTGCAACTCGGCTCTTTGGTTTAGACCATTTTTATTTGCCTCAATGTTGACAGCATTATTTCTTCAAATGAAACGTCGAGGGTAGCGCTCTTGCTAGCAGATGGCAGAATATTTGCACTGCACACTCACATTATCAGTACTGGCCTCAATGCCCAGAATGGGTTTTCCTATTTCTGGAAAGCGATAGGATGAAACTTTTCTTTAGGAATAACTGTGTTATCGAAGGGGTAGATCCCAGCCTTCCTAAATCCGATCTGAATTAAGATTGGGTTTGCCTCCTCCCAAACCTCTTTTATCATGACTGCAAAGGACTTCTTTATAATTTGCTTTCCTGGATCCAATCTTTGCCACTTCACCAGCTTCACATCCTAGTGATTTAAAAACTGCTATATATGCGTTTGCAGGATATGGCTTGAGTGAGGAGGCAATTTCAGGATAACAATTCGTTCTGCCATCTCTTATTAATTCGATGCCAACATAGAGTAGAGTGGTCATCGTAGATCAGCAAGAGCAGTCTACGACTCCAAACTGTTTGACCAAATTATTTTTGAAATGGTGCAACTTTGCTTAGTTTCCTGCTAGAAAAGAACCTATTCCAAATGAACAGCTTCTTCTACAAAAATCGAAGATGGACATGGCAGAGCCCCGATGGAAAAACACGAAATTAAATTGATTTTATCATCACCGACAAGAAGCAAATCTTTAGAGATGTTACAGTCCTGAACCAGTTTTCAACGGGTAGCGACCACAGAATGGTGAGAGCCGCTATAGAAATGGACCTTGGAAAAGAGGGGTATCGTATGATTAAAAAGGCACACCTACCTGGACAGACCTTGAAAATACAGGCAGATTCCAAGAACACATCAACACTATCCTCGAAAGCAAGAAAAACACAGACCAAAATGGTGAGAGCCTCTATAGAAATAGACCTTGGTAAAGAGGGGTATCGTATGATTAAAAAGGCACACCTACCTGGACAGACCCTGAAAATACAGACAAATTCCAAGAATACATCAACACTATCCTCGAAAGCAAGAAAACATCTTAAATGACATTATACTGGAAGCTATAGAGGAAAGCCAGAAAGTTAATTGCCAAAAGAAATCAAATACCAAAAGACTAAGTCCTCAAACACAAGCATTAATGGAAGAGAGGAGAAAAATGCAAAGCGATAAGAACAAAGAACACCACGAACTTAGAGAGATAAGCAAGAGGCTATCCAAATCTATCAGAAGAGATAACCGAAAGTATAAAAATGAACAAACCGTACAAACGATCAACGATAATAAAAGTCTCATAGTTCTAAGGAGAAAATTAAACAATGGCAAAAAAGAAATAATCAAATTAAAAGACAAAAATGGAACTATGACCACCAACAGAGAAGAATTATTAAGGGTAGTAGAAGAATAATTCTATACAGAATTGTACAAGAGTCGACAAAACCTTGATGAGCAACAAACAGAAAACTTAGATAACTCTGGAAAAAGAGTAGTTAACTAAGGATCGGAAGAAATGTCACATATAACAACAGATGAAATAAGAAACGCACTAAAGAAAATGAAAAGAAATGAAGCTCCGGGTGAAGACGGTACTGTTATAGAAGCCGTAAAGATTGAAGGGGACAGACTTTTAGAGAAAATAGAGGAACTGTTCAACTTATGTCTGCACCAAGGCGAATCACCTACAAGATGGCACAATGCGCTAACCATTTTAATACACAAGAAGGGCGACTCAACAGATCTTGAAAACTACCGACCCATAAGCCTGTTATACCACCTCTACAAGTTATTCACAAGAATAATAGCAAATCGATTAGAAAGAAAATTGGACTTTTATCAACGTAGGAAACAGGCGGGTTTTAGGACAAACTTTGGCACTAACGACCATCTCCACTGTATAAAAGGCCTTATAGAAAAAGCCATCGAATACAACCGACCCCTGGTCCTGGCCTTCGTCGACCTCCGCAAAGCATTCGATACGATCGATATAAACAGTGTAATGAACGCGCTGGAGGAAAGCCGGATAGACTATCGGTACTCTCTATCAGACATCTTCAAGAGCACCTAAAAAAGAGGATCTTTGACCAATACGTGCTCCCAGTCATGACTTACGGTACCGAAACACTCTCCTTGGCCCAGGCCATAGCAACCAAACTCAGAGTAGCCCAAAGATGCATGGAAAGGTCGCTACTGGGACTGACTCTCAGAGATAGAGTCAGAAATGAGGAAATAAGAAGAAGGACATGCGTCACGGATGTTATCGAGCGCATAGCATGGCTTAAGTGGAACTGGGCCGGCCATGTGGCCAGAATGACTGATGGCCGGTGGACCAGAGTGGAGACCACGAGCTGACAAAAGGAGTAGAGGCAGACCACCTACACGATGGACAGACGATGTCAAAAGATTCGCTGGCAACTGGCTACAAGAAGCTCAGAACCGACACAACTGGAATAATTTAGGGGAGGCCTATGTTCAACTTTGGACGCAGAAGGCTGGATGATGATGACGATGGTGATGAACCTATCTGTTAACATCACACGACTAGGTTAGGTTCAGAGGTCGGCTGTCACTTTTCTGCGCATTACAAGGTTGCCAGATCACTTGGAATCGATCAGTCAATATTGAAGTTAAAAACCTGTGGCATATGCAACTTAAAAAAACACCTTTTTGAATATTTAGGGACTGGATAACGCAGTCACCCCTAACCCAACTCACCTTACCTCGAAATCTTCCGCTAAATCGGCCAAAACTATAAAGCAAAAGTTTATCCGCCATAAAATCCACCAGGAATTTTCTCTAATCAACTAAAAATGTCCACATTTTCCATCATGGCCCATTTTTCCTGGTTCAAACCGTTTTCAGTAAGATTCCATGAGATTCTAGAAACTAAGCCTAAGCTGATATTATTGCGACAGAACTTACTAAGGCATCATATCTATACCGATCCCTCTACCATTTCGTATAACATAAAACAAAGTAAAATTGAAGGGTATTAGAAATATGATACTAATACGGGAGAAAGGAATATAATACATATATTTTCGCGGTACGTCTAAAGCTGTATGTTTGGGTCGTTATTTTAGGGCTAATGTCATTATTCCAAAGTGAAGTGGGGGTTTTTAATGAAGGTTGAAAGTCCTTTAAATGTTATTAATGATCATTTTTTGAGTGATTAATATAATTTTCGAGCCGTATGTATAGCATAGGCGTAGGGAGAATATGTATGATACATCTTCCTGTTTAGCATAATAAATATACCCAGTCCTCTAAGGGGGCATAATAAAAATGCCAGCCACTTTATCGTACTTATGCAATAAGAGGTATTTGACTTGGCGATTCCAAACATACTTAAATCCGAGCCATTTTATTTATTTTCGCTATAGGCTTTTATTCGGTATTGCATGCAAGGATATTATAAACTTGCACTATATTTCGAATAATTTAGTACGAGCGATTCTCGACGAGATAGGGGCAAATATTCGAAACGGATAGGCGAAATACTTTCGGTTTGTTATAAATTATGAAGTAAAAGGGCTTGTGTTTCGATGCGACGTGTAACGCGTACGCGAATGCCTTATTTATTCGAATACTTTAGATTAGTCGAAAAGTCGATTTGTTACCTTTAATAGCAGCGCCGCCGGATTGCGGTTATATGCATGTCTAGAACATATTTAAAACGATTTTAAAGAGTTGTGGAACGTAACTATGTACACACAAACACAACGACGTTTATTCATCACGTTTTTCCTTAGTAGCTTGAGCAACGAATAAAAATGTATTAAATCAATTTTATATACACCATGTTCCCCTAAGCACCGTATTCCCCCAGCCAGGATTCCAAGTAATCACTTCTAATTAAAAATTATCAAATTTTTCGTTCCTCTTCAGACACAAAAAGAGAGAAAAAGGCCTTTTCTGTAAAAGCGCATAATGTATGCATTCGGATCGACTCGCTCTCTTTCCATACTTTTCTTTCATTAGAAACTTGCACGGATGCGAAAAACCCCGTGAAAAATGCAACAGAGAGAAATCGCTGATAATTCGAAAATAGTTAGGGGGTGCGGTATCGTTATCGATTTTCTCGATATTGCCGTATAAAATCAGTTAAGTAAGTAACAAATGCAAATACATGCGTAAACGGGTATTAACATAATTTATTTGAAATGCATAAACGCTACAATCGATGAAATAAAAAGCCATTAAAAATACTTGGTCACATCCGTCTCGATACAGTTGCCCAGCCCTATATCGGAATCAGAAAGTGCATGCGATGCATGCACGAGTCTAGATTACGGCGTTTTCTTTACCGAAAAAGAAAAAACGAAATGGGGAAAACAAACGGAAAAAGAAGCCGTATTCGAAAAGGGCTTTACTCGGCTTTAATAATCCTTAGTGCTGCCAAATTAGTAAGACAAATAATGTACATCTAATGATCAGCAAATAATAGATAGATTAGAGGCTATCAAATGGGCCACAATTCGGAAAAGGCTCTGTAAGTATGTCGAAAGCGATTTAAGCGACAATTTTTTTTTAAATTGTTTTATCACCCTGTATCTAAAAAAGTAAAAATCTTTGGAGATGTTTAAAGAAATACGTATGACGTTTAAAGAACACCCTGTATAAATTTAAAAAATTAGTACATTGTTTAATTTACATTTTGACATTTACTTGCAAAATAGCTTCATCACCCTGTATCTCAAAAACCAAGAATCTTATAACAATGTTTACAAGAACTCTTGGCCTTAAATTACACGAAAGGAAAGCATCGGTATGACGTTTGAAACACCCTGTAAAATTTTTGAAATAAGTAGAGGGTTTCATTTATATTTCGACACTAACCTCTCAAAATTTCTGTATCACCCTGTATCTCAAAATCCAAGAATCTCATGCAGGAGATGTTTACAGATATCTCATATGCATAAAGTTTAAAGAGCACCCTGTATAATTTTAAAAAATAGTACAGAGTTTCACTTATATTTGGACACATAGTTACAAAATAGTGCCATCACCCTGTATCCGAAAAACAAAGAATCTTCAAACAATATTGACAGGAACTTTTGGCCTTAAATTAAACTAAAGGAAAGCATCTATACGACGTTTGGAACACCCTGTATAAAGTAAAGAAAAAATAAGTACAGGGTTTCATTTATATTATGACATCATCCTACATAATTTTTATCACCCTGTATCTCAGAAACCAAGAATCTCAGGAGGAGTTTGCAGGAATATCATATAATTAAAGTGTAAAAAGCAATCTGTATAAATTTAAAAAATAAATACAGGGTTTCATTAATATTTTAACACCTACCTCTTAATTATTTCATCATCCTGTACCTCAAGAACCAAGAACCTTAGAATAATGTTTACAAGAACTTTTGGCTTCAAATTAAGCCAAAGAAAAGCATCTGTATGATGTTTGAATCACCCTGTATAAATTTAAAAAATAAGTACAGGCTTTTGTTTATATTTTGACACTAACCTACAAAATTTTTGTATCATCAAATATCATCAATGTATATCAAAATTCACGAATCTGATGTGATGTTTACAGAAATAGCATATACATAACTTTTAATGAGCATATTGGATAAATTTTTTAAAAATAATAAGTACAGGGTTCCATTTATATTTTGACACATAGTTACAAAATAGTTTCATCACCCTGTATCCCAAAAATAAAGAATCTTAGAACAATGTTTACAGGAATTTTTTGGTTTTAAATTAAACTAAAGAAATGCATCTGTAACACGTTTGAAACACCCTGTATAAATATAAAAAATAAATATAGAGTTTCATTTATATTTTGACACTAGCCTACAAAATTTATACATCAACTCTGTATCTCAAAATTCAAGAATCTGAGGAAATGTTTTCAGGAATCTCATATGCATAACGTTTAGTGAGTAACCTGGATACATTTAAAAATGACTACAGGGTTTCGTTAATATTTTGACACCATCCTCCAAAGTTATTTTATCATTGAATCTCAGGAAATGGGTCAGGAATATTAAGTATAAAATTTAAGAGCACCCTGTATAAATTTAAAATATATGTACAGGGTTTCATTTATATTTTGACACTCACCTCATAATAGCTTCATCACCCCGTATCTCAAGGACCAAGAACCTTAGAACAATGTTTACAGAAACTTTTTGGCTTTATATTGAACAAAAGGAAAGCATCTGTATGACGTTTGGAACATCCTGTATAAATTTAAAAAATAAGTACAGGGTTTCGTTTATATTTTGACATCATCCTGCAAAATTATTATTACCCTGTATTTTAAAAACCAAGAATCTCAGGAGATGTTTGCAGGAATATCGTATGCATAATATTTAAAGAGCAATCTGTATAAACTTAAAAAACAAGTACAGGATTTCATTAATATTTTAACACGTAACTACCTAACAATAGTTTCATCACCCTGTATCTCAAAAACCAAGAATCTTAGTATAATGTTTACAGGAACGTTTAGTTTTAAATTAAACTGAAGAAAAGCACTTGTATGATGTTTGAAACACCCTATATAAATGTAAAAATAAGTACGGAGTTTCATTTATATTTTGACACTAACCTACAAAATTTTTGTATGACCCTGTATCTAAAAATCCATCAATCTCAGGAGATGTTTGCAGGTTTTTCATATGCATAATGTCTAAAGAGCACCCTGTATAAAAACAATTATATGCCTCACCTGTATAAGCACACAACTGAAGAGAAACTTATGAAAGAGATATAAGGAATTGAGTTTTAATTTTTTTAAGATTTTTTCTCAACTTTTGCCCCCGGTTTCGACACTTTTTTTTTCCTTTTTTTCAACTTTTCTTTTCGCTGAAAACCGCGTTTCTTTAACTTTTTATTTTTTATTAATATTTTTTCTTCATTTCGTTTTACAATACTTTCCGAACATTTTTTTTATATTATTTTTTCTTATTTGGTTTTATTATACTTTTATTAACCTTCCGA
>MU188573.1:0-21529 GCA_016904865.1 Pissodes strobi
TGGCCGGGGAGTTTACTTCCGGAATATTTTGATCCTGGAAGCACCATCATGTCCATATATTCCTACTGTGGAAGCCGGGAACACCAGCGCGGAAGCGGAACGTGGTTTGGGAAAACCACTTAGCGCCTCCCAGTTCTGGTGGGGTGGTCTTTCACCGGACGATGCGAGTAGGCGTATGCATCTACCACCTAGGGCCGCTTCCACTGGAAGCATCGGCCTCAGACTCATTGCTTTGGTGGTTCCTAGTCTGACAGGAATAAGAATGGGGTTTGTTGGGTCACTTCCCAGTGATCAGTTCCAGACTTTGTACTTTGGTGTTCTCCAGCCTAGAGGAGGACGATGAGATCAGATGAGATTTTGAAGCTGACTTTATCAAAATGACAAGAATAAATATCATTTAATGTCTCGTTTGTTAGGTTTGTGTCATTTGAGGTGTTTTTAGGTAAATAATTTTTGTCTTTCATGTGCTGTATATTTATTAGTATTGCTTTTTGGAAGAATTCAAGGATTTTGTTTCAATGGTTTAGTTAATTTTTAAGTGTCCCTTATCAACTTATTTTTAGCAGAGGTAACTGTGAGAGTATAACTGTGTTATAAAAATTAACAGAAACTGAAGCAACATATTCGTCTTTATTTAATAAAGTTAAAGCATTTTCTTTAATATCACGTTTTTTGTGATAATGGTTCCTATGCTAAAATGTTTTTGGTTCGCTGAAAGAAAAGAACACCACACTTTATTACATGACAACTGTTTCACAAATACAATACTTATTTATAAATGGCACCTTAAAGACACAACAATTATTTACCTAATTATACCTCAACATGGCACAAACTTAAAAAACCAGTCGTTAATAGTTATTTGTGTATTTAGAGCGCAAAGTAACGGATTGCCGCTTGAGAAAGAATGTTATTGCGCGACGCGTACCGGAGCGCAGTAATCTTTCGAAAACGGCAATCTTACTTTGCGCTCGAAAAACACACAGAACTTTTTCTACAGCGGCATATTTTAAAATTAAATGCACATTTTTCTCTATACTTATTCTGAAATTTGCAAATGACTGTCAGTTTTGACATATTATGTTCAAGCTTCGGGCATATTAGAACAGGAGTGCCAGCAACAAACTAACAAACGCACGACTGTTATTTATTTATCTTCGGTTTCCATGATCATTCATAGCACGCTAGACGGAAAAAGTGAGAATTTTCTTTTCCATGTTCGCGCTAGAGCGCAAAATAAGGATCCACGGCATTCGTCGATTTTGCGACTTCATTTCCATTTAGTAATTAGTTATTTTGCGCGCGGCTGTAGAAAAATTATATTTATTCTTGTCACCTTGCCAAAGTCAAATTCAAAACTTGACAAAGTGCACGACCTTTTACTATTTTGAACGTTTTAATAATCGTTTTCATTTTTAGATTTCTCAATTTGAACAGCTGGACAGATTTGTATCCCGCAACGCCAAGTCTTTTACGTTTTTTTGGCTTCGTTAGGTTCATTTAATTTACACCCTGAAGACAGGACTGAACAGGTCCTAGGTTTTATAGTTCAATTTCACGTAAATTTAAGAACGAAGTGGAGTAAAAGGTAACAATTTGACACACAAATATAAACCATATCTAAGCAAAAATATTAACTATCATAATATATTTCAGAAGTTTTTCTCTTGTATTATTTATATAGCTAGAATTTTGTCGTGTAAACCACACCGCACGCACCGAATGGAAAATGGCCGCGGCTAAATTTTGAATATATTGTAGGTTTTAAAATTCTAAGCAGAGAATGTTATTACACAACTTGAAATATATATACTACAAATACGCTCACAACGACATAACATAATCAATTTTAAAAATTAAACGACTACTTTAGAACATAGGAGTGGAAAGTAGAAGACCTGCAGAGAATACAAAATTACATTAATACTAGAATATTCCATCTATATATCTTATTCTGTAACTTACTGGTTGAATGAGATGAAGGTTATCGAAAAAGTTGCCGATATAGTTCATTATCGTCAATTTTGCTGAAATTCTGTCTACTTTAGTCAATTGGAGTAAAAATTTGTCTTCTTCCGTTAATATATTAATATTCTTCTTTTCTTGAATATACTCTTTGTACGCTTTGGTTTCCTGTTCAGTGGGGACCATTCTTTGAAGCAGTTCGACGTTTTCAAGAGACAACTGTTTCAGATCTAACATATTAATGGCATTTATAACTTTCTCAGGTCCCATTTCAAGTTTTCTCCTCGAAATTGCTAAAAACCCGATAATACATGATAATGTTGATATAAATAGGGCAAAACAAGTTTAGATATTGATTAAGAATCTAGCGCATACAAATAAAATTGGTATTAATACAATATTACGTTAATAACTAAATTGTTCTGCAGACAGTATTGAGGGAAACCGCTTATTTAAAATATTATTTCCTTAGACTTTATGCATTCAGTTTTGGGACACCCTATATATATGTAAAGAAAAAGAAAAGAAAAACAAATAATAAATAATGGAAGTCGGGTTTTGCGAGGTTTTTTCTAAAGGATTCTAAAACGTATCGTTCGAGAGCGGGGAGAGAAAAATCTGAAACCGGCGCAGTGAACAGTTTATTTTGTAAATGGTTTTTCTTTTATGATGTAAAGAGCTGTTACAGGTCAGTAAAATAAAATTTATAATATTGTTATTAACCTAATTTGCACAAGCATTTCTTCTATTCTCATGGATAATTCATATTTGATGGCATAACATGTGTACATATTTAATGAAATCGTTTCATGCTGTGAACAACACTACTTTAAATGAAAACGAATATGTATTATTTGCTGTCTTCGTGCTAGGATTTTAATTTTAGTATGACTGAGAGTGTACGCAAGGGCTTTGATGAATATACTAACCATTTCCTACCCTGACGGGTGAATATCCTAGTTATAAATAAAATGATCATTCTAGAGATAATGGCCAAAATTGCAACTAAATATCTGAGTAGTCTCCGTAATCCAGGACCTTAGTACCTGCCAGCGGCGTCTGGCTAACTAACAACAACCTCTTCAGTTTTAAATGTATGGTTACAAGGAGTAGAACTACGAATTGTAGCATGGAAGACAGTAATTAAATTAATTATTATACTAATAAAGGTTATACAGCATAATTCGGTTTAGGAATTTAGATCGAGGGTTTCTCTGCCGTACTCTTTCCCCTCGTGAATTCCAGTCTGAGTCCCACGTCTTTCTCTAATAATTTGGCACGTTTTGTCTAATAAATTAGGTGTATTAGGAATCTGTCTTTTAATTGACATGACGATGACGCACCTTTCCCTCAAATTTCCCTAATTTTGTTGTAGTCGAACGCATTCTGAGTAAGTAAAATTGTGCAAGATATAATAATAACACAACGTAGGTATTGGTTTTCTTTTTAATCTATTTTGACGATCATTGGCAAAATAAAGACAAAGCACAACTTATCTCATTCAACTCTGTTGAACGGACCCGGGTATGTTATACTACAGTATTAATTTTCTCAGTGCTGATTGTAATAAAGTATTATATCTGACTGAAACAAAATGAGGACATATTATCGAAAGCTTGCCTGTTCCTATATAAACTGAATAAGTAGAGGAGTAGTAACAGTGAGGCGGTGAGAACAGTAGGACAAATTATTACTAAACACACTCACACTACGGCTTTAAAATAATCAACTTCCTGAATATGAACCACCGTCATTAGATAACTCATTAAATTCTGACTATCTTATCAATTTATTGCACAAAATTACAATTACACAGTCTGATACAGAAGCTATAACATCTGAAATGCCCGTAATCACTTATTTAAGTGGATATTGCTGTCATATTGTTTTAAAAAAATTAAGTTGTGAATTTTGCAAAGAAAATTTAACTTTAAATGAACCTTGTGTTGTAGAAGATTCTTACAATTTAATTAATTCCTTAAGTCGTGGGGCTCTTTTATATCCTCGTGAACAAGTAGTGGATGTAATTTCAACAGCCTATATTATATTTAAAAAACTGATTAATGAGTTCGAAGACACATTTTTAGATATTTACAATAAAAAGTCTTTTCTTTGTGAGCTGTTGTTAAACTATCTAAATCAAAACAGCCTTTTGACTCCTTTTGAAAATTGTAAATATCACCTAGAAATTGATGTTTCAAAAATATTTCTTAGCAGCATTTCAAATACACTTCTTAATAATTATTGTTCTAAACATAATCATAATCTTTTGGGTAAAAAGAAAAAAAGGAAACTGGATACTTTTAATAAATAAATATTAGACCCCAATTATATAACGAGTAATATACCCAATCTAACACAAAAAAGTAAAATCTGAAACATGTATTTCATGTTTTATCATAAATATTTGAGTATTGCAAGGTCTTTGGATGGAGAAAACCGAGGAGAAACGCTACCAAATTTGACATTACTATTACCTATTAGGACACTTTTATATCTATAGTGACATTTTACCACCTATCTAAGGTTCTTTGAATGGAGAAAACCGAGGAGAAACACTACCAAATTTGACAATGCTATTACCTATTATGACACCTTTATACCTATAGTGACATTTCACCACCTATCTAAGGTTCTTTGGATGGAGAAAACCTAGGAGAACCACTACCAAATTTGACATTACTATTACTTATTATTATGACACCTTTATACCTATAGTGACATTTTACCAGCTATCTCTTAAATAGATTGGTGGTAGGCTAGTTTCAGCTTATCAAAATAGATTCTATTTTGATAAACTGGATATTCAAAGGTTTTTGCTTTGAAATTTCATTTTCCTTTAACAAAAATCGAATGAGGCGCGTCTAAGGGCTGAGTTAAATATTTATGTATGCAGAAAAAGGTAAGTACTTGAACTGCAATTTAATTTTTGATTTAAAAAAAATGAGTAATACACATTATCAGTCATAATAGTCGTGCTTAAAGCAATATCAGCTTTTAGGAGGTCTTGTATTAGGCCAATTACGTCTCAAACTACATATAAAAAAGGTAAATTTGCAAAAAAACAAGTTTTTGTTATAGTTTTTCGAGTTTTTTGCATCTAAAATGTGTACTTAACTGTGAAATTTTAAAAGAAATTGCACATTTCAATATGCGCCTTTAAATAAGTTAAGCCCACTTTTGATGACGTAAGCGTCGTTCCTGTTGCGCGTAAGCCGTCTTGGCCTTGTTGTAGGAGGTATTGGTATAACCGAATGAAATATAATTCAGCAACAAAAATGGTGAATAAAATTATGAATAATAGAATGTTAGATGAAATTAACTTTAAATAGCAATCAAGTATACTGTAGTTTTTTGACCGCCACACAATTGTTTTAAAATACAGGGACATTTAATTTAATAAACTATTTTGGAAATGAACCACAAAGTGAAATTGGCCAGCCAGTTTTCAGAAAGCAGTAGCGGAACATTAAAGATTAAAAACTTAACTCTCATCGTCACTTTCTACATGCTCAAAGACTATCACCTACATGTTTTTCATAATAAGATTTTGACCTCCCATATCAATTCGACTGTGTTAAACGGGCATTGATACTGCGGTAATCTCATGGTTTTCTCACAATATTTCATCTATTGCATATATTTTAGGCTTTTAAAGGATCTTGCTATTGATAGGAGTTTCAATGTGAGCATATTTGATAAAGGATTTTGATTGCGTGTTTAAAGCCAGTCATAAAGATCACTTTTCCACCAAGATGAGGTAGGTTGTTTATTTAAAACTCTTGAATGATATCATCCAAATTTGGTATCAGTTGATCTTTTAACCATTTTCAAACAATTGCCAATTCATATTGTCATAATAGCCCAATTTTTTTGACTTTGACTGAAACAAATCCTGTTGCCTAAGTTTCTTATTAATTTTTATAACAATTCAAATTTGATTTCCAAAACACCTCGCTTTTGAGAGTTTCTTTCAAAAATGGAAAAGTTACATTGGATTTTGATCTATATGAATTGTAAATCGCATTCCAACTTTCATTCTCACAGTTTCTCTTAAATCTTAACTGTTTGGCTTTCTTCGTTTACACTTTTTAGTATTTCTCGCTCTTATAGTATGCTTTTATTCGTGGACAATTTTCTGTACGTTCCTTAAACTGATTACCAATGCTACTGATACTGTTTTCTGGATATTGGTTGACGAACTACCACTTTCTGGTTCATTCTCGAAATAGTTTATGAGAATGTAAATTAATTTTTGCCTGGAAATGCAAAATAGCAGAATATTGCTCCTTATTATTCACATTGTGACTTTAAATTGTCAACATTAAAAAAATCGCATACGCAAATCAACAAGAAGCTGGTACGAAGTTTTTAGTATACCTGGAAATAATAAATGTTTCCTCTTTTTTCATGTCAAAATTGAATAAGTTTATCTAGGGATTTTACTTAGAGGGCACGCTTAAACGTAATGACGTAAACTTCAAATATTGTCGTGGATAATAAATTGTAAGATCGCACGATAAGTCAGTTTGACTATACATAAAAAATCAATACAAACATGGAAATACAACAAATCCAGGCAGATCCGTCGACACGATATCGGAAAACAAAACAAACACTCATTACCGGCTGAGCCAACGAAAGAACGGAAAACACGACCCGTATGACTGCTGCTTCGATATTGTAGAGATACCCGGAAAAGTTTAGTTTTGAAACGAAAAATAGTTTAATTAACAAGCAAAATAGTGGTATCAACCAATCGAACATGGTATGCAACAAATCAAAGAAAAAAAATAATTTAAAAGTACTTACCAATATTTCTGAGTCTTGTATGTTCTAGGAGAGTAACATTTTCCGGCTTTTTAAATCTAAAAAATAACACATTTGAAAAACATACAATGAGTGGTAACTAAAATGGATACAATTTATTTGGCATTCAAAATACCTAAAAACATGATCAGATTTCGATATTAAGTCAGTTTCAGGCAATTCTCACTAATTCAATCTTCATTGATATTTTATAATATTTGTGTAACCATATGGCGATTTTTTTGGTAATTAGATGAACTCTGGACGACTACAGTATGTTTTGAAAAGTTTTACAGCACACAACCTCATTTATACAGCACAGAACAAGCAAAGACCGTTTATTGGCATATAGAGGGAAAACAATAATTTCATTAGTTGTGCATAACAATTCTAGTAGTTGCTACCTATTATACAAGCATCTACCCTATAATTTATGAAGCACAATAGTCATAAAATTATAAAAATGGATAACGGGAACATTTGGCGCTCAAGTATAATACCATGAGCAGAGGCTGAAAATGGACCAGACCTGACATTAAATATTTCTTTACTTTATCATATTCTTAATTTCAAGTGGGTTTGTATTATTATTATTATTATTATTATTATTAGTATGACTACTATTATCAGCGAATATTAACTACGATAAGAAGATTCACTCTCCGCGGCGGCACGTCAACGGTATGTCTCCTTCTCCGCGCGAAAACTAACATGATACTGGCATGTGACCTTTGGACCCGGCGCACACTGGTCGAATTTCTAGGAAAGCTGGCCATAATAAGGTTTACCAGAAATAATACATAATAGTATATTATGATATACGTGTATAAGAGGCCTTTAAAGCCCTTGCGACTTACAAAACACTCCGCTGCGCGTCGTGTTTTGAAATATGTCGCGCGTGCTTTAAAGGCCCTCTTATACACTTATATCATACGCTATTTTTTATTACGAATGCATCATAATCTCAAAAATGTTTTAAATATTAAATTTAAGCGATATATTGACGAATATATTAATCTGTCACATTTGACATGATCAAATGTTTCTATAGCAACCTTTAAAAAAGTAGGCGCGTCATAAACATCATTTTATGCACGCTGCAGCGTGCGATAATCATTGATTATGATGCATGCGTAATAAAAAAGTTATTAAGTATTACACGTTTAATATATCGTGTTTTAGACAAATAATTGTTGAATTTTTGGCTCATCATCTATATTATATATAGGGTGTATCAATTAGCACTAACGATAAAAATCATGTATAAAAATCATTTGCATGTTCCTAAACCGTTTTAAAAAAAATGATTTTGAATATTATTCGTTGTAAAAAAAGGGTTTTAAATTTTTAATTCGATGATCCAAATTTTGTTTTTGCAACGGTTAATTCAGGAGTCTCACGAGCAAAATGAATATTAAGCGGACGACAGAAACGCGTTGATGAGGGCCTGCAATTTTGCCATACATGTATTTCAGAGTTATCGCTATTTTTAAAAATTAATCTAATAGGGACGAAACTAGTAAAAAATATAGAAGCATCAGTGCAGCTGTTCAAAAACACTGACTTACATTCTGACTATCTCAAGGTAATATCAAAGCCATATTTACAAATTAAAACTAAATTATACATTTTTATCTGCTGATTCAGCCAAAGTATTTATTATACCTCTTTTTATAATAACATCAGTCTTGCATCAGCAATAATGACTCTACCGAAATTTCAGCTTCAGTTTCACTTACTACAATATTATGGGATTAGGGGTGGGCGACAATAACCGATTATTCGATTCACTTTTAAGAAATTACCGATTAATCAACTTATCGATTAATATTTCAGAAAATATCGATATATTTCGATTAATCGATTATTCAATTATTTGCTAAAATATTAAGCGTTTAATCGATTATTCAATTTCTTGCCCACCCGTACCGTATATAGCTTTTAAAATTCCAATTTAATAATGTGTTGCGTTAAGGGTAATTTAAATGACATAAAACCATTTGAAAATACTTTCAGTACAACATATGAAGCAAAAAAACAGAGAAACGTAAATGCTCAAACAAGACAGCAGCAGGGAAAACTGCACACGTTACAAATTTAGCCAATAAGGGATCCTCATTTCGATGCGCCATTTTCTGATAATCTGGCTTCAGTTGTTGCATAATTAGGTATAACACCAACACATAACCTCAACGGAGTGTTAGCACGTTAGCAGTATAGTACATATTTATCTTTTTATTATGTATTTGGGCAAAACTATATGATAAGAAGGAACACTCTCCGCGGCGGCATGTCAACGGTGTGTCTCCTTCCCCGCGCGAAAACTAGCAGAATATCGGCAGGCCATGATACAAATAAAACAATCATGTTGGCAGGCGACCTTTGACGTGGCGACCATAGACAAGCTCATCCTTTTGTCAGATTGATTTTCACGCGTAAATTCTATAGTCGAGTCAATATTCGATATAAGATAATATCGCTATTTTTTAGTTGTGTTGTATTACAAAATAGGAATGAAATATACAGTAAAAATATTGTGCAAAACCTTTAACCAATTTTAAAATTTAATTAAATATTAAAAGATGGGGCAAATTCGAGCAACATTTTCTTCTTGATGTCTTTTGTCAGAATATTTGTATTCGGAAATATGGTGAAATCATTAACACAAAATCAAAATCTTTTAAATATTAGTTATTACACACCTTGAGTATTGTTATCAATAATAACTAATTAAAAACGTTAACAGATTTTTGAAACAGCCAGTTGAATACAAACTTTATCAAAATATTTATTTGGTGATAATAATAATAAAAAAAAAACCATAACGTAAGTTTGACAGGGCACTGCAAACAATTCAGAAGATATCAATTGTATTTTTCCAAAGCCAACTAGAGTATTAGAGTGCTATAAATAATTTCGTCATAAATTTGATTAAATATACCGCGAACGAAAATATCGTTTATGGCCAGATTTTATTTAAATTCAACCAGTGTGCGGCGAAGTTCGCCGATCGTTACCAGGCAACGAAGAAAGTAAACGACGATTCCTTTGTAGCGCTCTCTGGCCATAAAGTGGGCCTTCTTGTCGTAGTTAATATTCGCTGCTATTATGAAAATATCACGTAATTAAACTTGGGTGATTTTTTCTTTTATTGAGTAATGTGTGATTCTTAAAAGAACTGATAATTTTTAATTATGCTCAGTTCAAAAGAGAAATTCTAGGAAATTAACAAGTGTTTGTGCAGGTTCTTCCTTAAGGTGATCTAGATCCCATATTCTTTGTGCCTCCTTTATTACATGGTTCACAAGATTTGGCATTTTTGTTCGGTGACTATTTTCCATGAGTTAGTTATAACTTCACTCACTTCTTTCATTTAAAAAGTAGTATTATTTCTAGCCACATTTATTTAGACCCATATGAGCTCAATGGGATTTAATTCGCAATGATATAGTGATAATTGCAGCACTTTTATTACACGTTTTTTGGCAATCTCATCAATAATGAATTTTTTAAATTTGACTTATGATCTGCACTAATTTTTAAAAGTTCCCTCATTTGCATGCCATTTTGAAATGGCATGTCTTTCTCGGTTAACCAGTTTATAATTTCTGATGCCGTCCAAGCTCTTGGATGACAAGACATTTTCTAGAGAGCCTGAAATGACAGAATATAAAATAATTTTCTGGAATAAATACTATTATTTGCTAAAAATATTCTTCAAAAACATCCCCATCCGGCATCCGCTTGAACATTTCCGTCCCATTTGCCGAGATTTACCCTCATACCGCCGCGTAAGATGTTTACACATCAAAACTACTTTATGCGCGCGAAATCGTAAAAGAATGGAAAATAAATCCTGTTGAATAGACGGCCCAGCCCTTCGGATGTCATTGAGGGATATACCGGTTGAAGTGGGCGATGCGCGTTGAGTACGACTAGCAATTTAGTTGATATATTCGTATCTTTTAAAACGCCGTAATGCGGCATGAAATATTTCGGCTTTTCTAGAGAGCTATCCGCAATGACTTCGTTCATATGGCTTAGCCTCTCTTTCCTAGCTTTTTCTCCAATGTTAAAAACCGTTTAATCCCGATTTCACGAAATGCACCTAACTTGATAGGATCATCCTTAAAAGTATTGTTACTATATATCAACCGTCACAATTGATACTTAAGTTTTCGGAAAAACGGCTTTCTCTTCGGCTAACCACGATTTTTTGGTTTCAATTCCTTCGACTTCTCAAAATGTTGCCAACTGAAGTTGTGCTAAGACTGTATCGAGAGAGATATTTAAGTGAGTTGGCGTAGAGAGAGATCCCGCAATTACCCACCCCAATCGTGTATTTTGTAAAATAGGATCAAGTTTTCCGATATTAATGCGCCCGATGCGTAATTAATGCCAAAATGCATCCGCTCCTATTAATATGTCTATCGGTTGTGGAATAAAAAAATCTGGGTCAGCTAAACTTAAATAAACAGGAACGCTAAATTGTTCAATATTAATAGGATTGTCTGGAATATCAGATGTTATTTTGTCCAAGACAAAAGAGGAAAGTTTGAATGAATACTGCTCTGTCATCGATTGAATGTTTAATTCGCATTTGAAATTCGCGTAAGAAAGCTTATCATTGATTCCCGAAGCCTCTAAACTAACTCTCGTTTTATTTCAGTTTAGTTTTTTGCAGAGACTTGACGTAATAAAACTAGACTGCGATCCACAGTCTAAAATCCAACACAGTTTTTTGGTCATTAATAACTTATACCTTCGCGGTAGATAGGACGGCATGCTGAGACATTGCAACAGAACAATTTGTAGTATTTTGCGCATTCGTAGCTTTGTCAAATTTCAATTTAGGAATATCGTTACACATTTTGTTTTCTTGCCCTAACGCTATCGCGGAATTGGTCGTATTACCACTACCCTATACAACTAGGCTTGGAGCGTCTACGTTCTTCCATATGAGTCAACGCCTCGGTCAACGCCGACCGAGAAGATTCCCGATATGCGGCCGGGCGAGAATAATACCGAAGCCGGAGGACGCTTCTGGATTAGTCGTGAGACATATTCTACTGGATATAAATAGCGCGCAGAACGCGTGTAGTTTTTAGTTTTAATCATAACGTGCTGAATTGTAAAGATATAATAGTTGTAAAGTTATAAGAGTAGTTTAGTGTGTTTAATAATTGTATAGAGTGATAAAGAATAAAGAGAGTATTATTTCTGTTCGGGACATTACCTTGTAAAACATTCTTGTGATTTTGTTAAGCTCTATTGTTCGAGCTTCCTTTACTTATTTATAAGTTCTAAATGGCGTACGTGATCGCGCACCAGTGCCACCCGTACCGAGAAGAAAAAGCGCAGGTGTCTGTCAGAAAAAATTGTCAAGAACGCGTATCGTTGTTAATATAACAATATTATTTTTTAGTACAAATGTAATCATATCAGTCTATTAAAACTAAAGTAAAAAGCAATAATCGAATTATTTATTCAGTATTTCAATCGACAAGATTCAACATGGTCCTTCGAGCCGAATGGGTTATAAACCTATGAAAAATACAGTGCAAGCTATTCAAGCAAGAATCGAGAAACAAGAATCAATAGAATCTTTATTGGTCATCGAGGTTAATGTAAGTCAGTTTCATATTAATCGATTTCCTACCCATTAAAGCATTTTCCTCCAGATTTTCCTTTCCTTAGATATTGGCTTTTCTTGGGCAATATTGTGGTTTTTGTGTGGTTTTGTTTAGAGATACCGTAAACAAAAATGTCATAAATCGTATCGTGTCGTAAAGAATCGTTGTGTGGGTTTTGTTATCGTTTAGTCGTTTTCTTCGGATTATCATTACATTTTAATAGCAAGGATGAAAGCGGCTCTGAGCCTACTGGCGATGTGATTTCACGAATTAAACAATTAAAAATCATAAGAGGACAGGTAAAAGGTACTCTTACGCGGTTCTAATCATTTGTAGATAATTTTACGGATGACAAAATAGTAAATTTAGAAATACGTTTAAAAAACTTGGAGAGCAATCTTTTAAAAGAATTTAATGAGGTACAGGGGGAATTAGAGTTGCTTGAGCTATCTGAAATAAATAGTAAGGAGCGAGAAGCATTTGAAGATAAATATTATGAAGTAACGGGCTGTGCTATCGATATTATTCGAAAATTCTTCGATCAGAAAAATGTAGTAGCGAATGTAAATTCAATGCAAAATCAAACTATACCTACGAATGCTTCCTCCTCTACTCATAATATGCTGCTTCGTTTAGTAAAAGCTTTCCTTCTATCGAATTAATGAAATTTTACGGGGAATATGACAAGTGGGATCAATTTCATGATTTATACGTTACCTTAGTATACAATAATACATACTGTATGTATGTCAATAAGGCTAACCGAAGATAATTACGAACTTGCATGGAGTTTTTTAAAAGAGAGGTTTGAAAATAAATCGTTAACAATAAAAAATCATGTCAAGGCATTGTTTGACATTCCTAGCGTCTCTCGAGGGTATAGCCTCAGAAATTTTTTTAGATGACTTTCAAAAAAGATACTGGGCATTAAAAATTTTACAGCAACCTGTCGAACAGTTGTCAACTTTATTAATTTATCTAATAACAACAAAATTAGATTCAAGAACTATAAGTCATTGGGAAGAGCTTATTATTAATAAAAATTTAGGTTCTCCGTATATATCACATTTATTAAATTTTCTATCGGATAGATGCTAGAAACTTCAGAAGTTCAATTAAAATCTAGCGAATTTTTGATACACAAAAATAAGGGTACAAACAAAAGCAAACTGATAAAAATAAGGAAAAATATCAAGCATATTATACCGGGTCTTATCAAAAATTATTATTATTTTAAGTGTCCTTTTTGTAACCAAAAGCATAGCATTTATAGCTGTGAGAAATTGCTAAACATGTCAATAGAATCAAGAACAAAAGAAATCGAAAAACTTAAATTATGTTTGAACTGTTTAAGGAAAAATCATATAACAGAAGATTGTGTTGCCCGAGGTTGTAAGGTTTGCTCAAAAAAGCATAATACCATTTTGCATATTGATTCAAAAGAAAACAGTCTCAACAAGGAGCAAAACAATCCGTTAAACAACAGCAAACTTCCGTTACCGGGGCGGTTTCAAAATCACGTCAAGTATCGGGGATATCTGTAAATTATACTCAGGAAAGTGATCCGGAAGTCTTATTATCGACCGCAACAGTACTCGTAAATTTCTTGGGCATGTCGTGTCAACCGACCAAAGAAATATTACAGCCATCAAATACTGGCCTCGTCCTCGTTACAAACATAAACTGCGGAGCTTCCTTGGATTATGTACTTATTACAAAAGATTCGTCGAAGGATTTGCAAATATAGCTGCACCTCTACATACGCTCACTGAAGAACTAGCAACTTATAACTGGGATCATCCCCCTCGAGGAGCTGTGAGACCTTGTCGTTGGTGGGGGGGCTCAGTAGCCGCATATGCGGCGAAGCTAAGGACAGCTCAAAATCAGACCCAACCCCAAGGTGTAAAGCGATCCGTGCCGATGGATGGGTGCGGGCGAAATCCCAGAGTAGCCAGCCTTACTCCGGTGCAGGGGGCTCCGCTGGGGTGGACTATTTACTTCCCCCATACTCGTGGGAACTATATGGACCATAAGGACAAAAACAAAATCAATAAGAGTACGAAGTCAGACTCTGACTCTCTCTCGGATAATCTCAACTCAACTGTCAAAGAGGTGGTAACATCAGACTCTGACAGCTCCAACCATGGAGTACCTGTTTTAACAGAAGCCTCCACATCCAAAGCATCAGCGGATGGAAATAAAGACGTTGATCAACTTTCGAAGGGGATATTAAGTATCGGACTCGAACGAAAAAGACTTTTTGGGGCTCAAAAGAAAAGACTCATGAAAGAAAAAAAGATAGTTGCAGGGACGTGGACTGCAGAAAACCCCCTAAAAAGCAGAAGGCGGTGAATAAAGAGGAGAAGATGGAGGGTACTAAAAGATCTCGATCTGAATCTCAGACACCACCCAAGAATACCGACGCTAAAAAACCCAGGAGTGGTTCAACACCAATGACTGGCCCCTATAGCGAGGCGGTTGGCGGAATCCGGCGGGCGGTGATACACAGACGCCATCCGGATACAACATTGGATCAGGCTCAAGCTGACCTGATTCAAAACTATCTAGTGGAGGCGTTATACATTGCTCCTTCAAGCAGTGACAGTCCTCCACAGTTTATCAGAACGTCGTATAGCGCAGGAATCCTATGGATGACCTGCGCGAACCTACAAACGGCAGAATGGCTCGAGAGAAGCGTAGAAGCCCTTGGGCAACTATGGGAGGGCGCAGAACTTAGGGTTGTAGACCCTAAGGATCTCCCAGTATGGCCGAGGATTCTGGTTTTCATACCCGAGCCAGAATCAATAATAGCAGAAGTCGTCAGGACCCGCCTTAGGATGAAAAACCCAGGCCTAAGGACGGAAGAATGGCTGCTTTTGAGTCGGAAAATAGAGAGGGAAGGTCAAATCCTGGCCTTCTCTATTGACGAAAAGTCTTTCAAAGCTATGGAGGGGGCCCAGTTTAAAGGATTCTACAAACTGGGACGAGTTACCTTCAGGGTTATTGGTAGAAAGAACAGCAATGATCAGGGTAATTCAGATAAACGTCCAGCACTGTAAGGCGGCCTCGGCAGTCCTTACAGTTGCTATGAGGGACGCAGAAATCGCCCTGATACAGGAACCGTGGCTTAGACACGGGAAAATCACAGGTCTGAGTGGAATCGATGGGGCACTGATTTACAGTAGATCCACCGACACGCCTCGGACCTGTATACTAATTTAAAAAAATATTAATATACTGCCGTTAACTCTCTTTTGTTCTAGGGACCTGACGGCAGCCAAAATCAGGATCATTGAGGGTACCGGGCCGAGAGATATTATAATCGGATCGGCCTACCTGCCCTACGATGATCCTGAATCAACACCAACCAGGAGTGTGGAAGAGCTGGTGAGACACTGTAGGCGAAATGGGACTCAGGTGATCATCGGCTGTGATACTAACGCACACCACACAACCTGGGAAAGTACAACACCAACAATAGAGGTGAGTCATTCCTACAATATATTATGGCAAATAACTTAGACATAATTAATGTAGGGAGTAAACCTACCTTTGTTAACACAGTTAGGAAGGAGGTCATAGATGTAACACTAGCCTCAAACTATCTGAGTAATTACGTCACAAACTGGCATGTATCTGATGAGGTAAGTTGTTCGGATCACAGATACATCAGATTCAATATAACAGCGGAAAAAACTGCTACTACCTATCGAAATCCTCGGAAGACGGACTGGGAAGCATATGCGGCCGACCTAGACATAGACATAGACTTCCGCTAATCAGGAAGACGATAAGGAACACGGAAGACTTAGAGATGGTTGTGGAGAAATTCAATGACGCAATCATAACTGCCTTTCAAGACAACTGCCCTCTTACAAGGAAATCCACCAGGAATGTGCCCCGGTGGAGTGAGGAACTTACGAAGTTAAGAAGGCAGGTTAGAAAAGACTTTAACAAAGCAAAAATAACTGATCAGTGGGAGGTATATAGAACTACACTGACCGGGTTCAACAAAGAGCTGAGGGGAGCCAAGAGAAGGTCGTGGAGGAAGTACTGTGAGCACATAGAGAGTACTCAAGAATGTGCTAGACTTCAAAGAATTCTCTCAAGAGGTCCCCAAACCCCAATAAATTCGCTAAAGGATCTTGGCGAATATACCAATACGGGAGAGGAAACGGCCAAGGAACTCCTAAGGGTTCGCTTCCCCGGCTCACAGATAGTAGATCATGCTCAAGGGGGGTGGACTGAGCCAGAACCTCGAAGGGCGTCCAGGGAAGACTGGCAGACCTCGAAGGAAGTGATTAACTATCAGAAAATCGAGTGGGCAATAAACACATTCGAACCATACAAATCCCCGGGAATGGACGGGATTTACCCTATAATATTACAGAAAGGAACTGAACTAATGTACAGGATACTCTGCAGCATTCTAAGAAGCAGCCTAGCCTTTGGATATATACCAAAAGCCTGGAGACACATTTGGGTAACGTTTATACCGAAACCTGGGAAAACAGGTCAGGATACGGCAAAGTCCCTAAGACCCATAAGTATTATGTCCTTTGAACTTAAGACACTTGAAAAACTTGTGGACAGGTATATTAGGGACGGTGTATTGGTAAACAGCCCACTGCACCCCGATCAGTGTGCCTACCAGACAGGTAAGTCAACAGAAACAGCACTCCACCAGCTGGTCAAGAGGGTGGAGGATACACTGGAAAACAGGGAGGTGATGCTGGCCGCCTTCTTGGATGTGGAGGAGGCGTTTGACAACACCTCCTTCGACTCAATAGCCAGATCCCTCGGGCAAAGAGGAGTTGATGGCACTTGCTGTCGGTGGATTAACTCCATGCTGAGGGGAAGGTTGGCAAAAGCAACCGTCGCTGGGAGCGCGCGGGTGCACCGAGGATGTCCGTAGGGCGGGGTGTTATCTCCGCTCATGTGAAACCTGCTGGCGGACGGCCTATTCAGGGCGCTCACGGATGGGGGACACTGTGCACTTGGAAATGCTGATGACATAGTCAATCATCACCCGAGGCAAATTTAACTCAACGGTTAGAGAGCGGATGCAAAATGCTCTGAACCGGACCACAAGATGGGTAGATCAGGAGGGTTTAAATATCAGTCCCAACAAATCTAACATCGTAGCTTTTACTCGAAGGCACAAGGTGGGGGATCTAAGACCACTTAGCCTGAGAGGACAAAACATACAGATCTCGAACGAGGTAAAGTATCTAGGGGTAACATTGGACTCGAGACTTACCTGGAACCGACATCTGGAAAATATAACCAAAAAAGCGGTGGTATCACTCATGATTACCAGACGCTTATACGGGAAACAATGGGGATTAAGACCAGACATGATGTATTGGACATACAAAATGGTGGTAAAACCTATCCTACCATGGCATGGCCCAAGACACAACAGAAAAGCGCGATTTCACAACTGGGCAAGGTACAAAGACTCGCCTGTCTAGGAATGACGGGGGCAATGCGGACCACTCCAACTGCGGCCATGGAGACCCTCCTGGACCTCCCGCCTCTACACTTTGTGATAAGGGGGGAGGCCAGGCGGGGGGCACATAGACTGCAGCAAACAATCACCGGTACTAGAAGGACGGGACACATGGCAATCGCTGATCTTGTGGGGGGAGATGTTTTAAACATGAAAACGGACCACATGCAAAAGCGATACTGTCTTAATAGATTCGAGGTGAACTTTCCAAGTAGAACCGCATGGGAAAATGGACTAACAGCTATCAGAAGGCAGGACCAACTCTGGTTCACAGACGGGTCAAAAACTGCAACTGGTATTGGATCAGGAGTCTATTCTGCTAGTCAAAGTCAGAGTAAATACTATGCACTGGGTATGTATGCTTCTGTTTTCCAAGCAGAGGTATACGCCATACTTCAGTGCGCCATAGAGAATAATAGGAGGGCCACAAACAATCGGCGGATCCTAATATTGTCGGACAGTCAGGCGACACTAAGAGCTCTACTGAGCCATGAAGTGTCATCAAGACTGGTGTGGGAATGTCTTGAAGAACTACAAACCCTGGCAGACCGGAATACGGTAAGACTAATCTGGGTGCCAGGACACAGAGGGATCGAAGGCAATGAGAAAGCTGATGAACTCGCCAGGAGAGGATCAGAAACAAAACTAATCGGCCCAGAACTGGCTCTGGGAATACCAAAAAGTATGACCCGGAGCCACATCAGAGACTGGGTTCGAGAAGAACATCGACGTTACTGGGCAGAAATCCCCAGGCAAAACCATGGAAAGGAATTTATTGGCCTACCATGTAAAAAAAAGAACCGGAAAACTGCTACACATGAGCAGAGATCGGTTACGAATCATAACCGGTCTTTTGACCGGTCATGCACCCCTAAAGTTACACCTGAACAGGATGGGTCTGTATATCGGAGACCTTAACTGCAGACTATGCAATAAGGAACCGGAAACAGCCAGACACATCCTGATCAACTGCGAGGCACTGGACCGCAGGAGACTTAGCCTGGGAAAGCGCCGATGGAAAAGTAGTGACAACACAGTTAATGGTACCAAGGAAGAATATATCGGAAGTCCTGGAAGAAATTCATAATGGAAAATCAGGTACTGGGTCCGTTACTGCCAGGATGTGCAATCGTGGTGTCGGCAGTGTTCAACCTATGCCGCAAGTCAGGAAGCCAAAACAAGATCTAGGCGGAAAATGAAACAGTATAATGTGAGCCTGCCGTTTGAATATATCATTATTGGCGTGGCTGGCCCTTTTCCAGAAACAAATAATGGTAAGAAGTACATTTTAGTGAGAATTTACTACTTCAGTAAATGGCCTGAAATATTTGCGATCCCTAATCAAGAAGCTGTTAACATAGCAGAGGTCCTCGTGAATAACCTATTCAGCAGATTTGGTGTTCCGTTAGAGCTGCACTCAGATTAAGGACGCAACTTCGAATCCAAGGTTTTCCAGAAAGTCCGTCATTTACTTAACATCCATAAAACACGGACTACAGCCTTACATTCACAATCAGACGGCATGGTTGAGAAGTTTAACAAGACCATTGAAGAACATTTGTCAAAAGTCGTAGATGAACATCAAAAAGATTGGGACCAACACATACCACTATTTTGATGGCATATAGATCAGCAGTCCATGACACGACAGGACTAAAACCAACCATGGTTTTATTTGGAAGAGAACCTCGTTTACCCTGTGACCTATTATTCGGAATGCCAGGTAACCAGAATATGGAAATGCAAGAGTACGCGGATTTCCTTAAGGAAAAATTATTATACATCCATGAATAAGTCAGAGAAAACACGGAGAAAGTCAGTGACCGAATGAAGACACGATATGATCTCAAAACTAATTCTATAGGATTTCAGATGAACCATAAAGTCTGGTTATATAATCCGCAAAGGAAGAAAGGAAGATCCCCACGCTAACACCAGTATGGGAAGAGCTCTATACAGTCATCAAAAGCATTAATGACGTGGTGTATAGAATTCAACGTAGCCCTAGAAGGTACTACTTAACTTCGGTATTGAAAGGCCTTGTTACACTTAAAAGTGCGAACCTTAAACGCTTGTGTTTCATTAAACAAAATGGATATTCAAAAAATGAGTCTTGCATTCTAGACACAAAATAAAAGACATCATAAGAATAACTGACAATTTGGATCTTTGCGTAGAAATTAATGTTTATAACATCTATTTTGTATTTTTGTTGATTGTGAGCATCGCCACTGAAACGATAAATAGACTAGATCGAACATCGAACTGAACATTCTAAGTCTGTAATTAAAAAAAATTAAGGTGATAATGGTGGTCCGAAGGTGAAACATCGGATTTAAAATTTGGGTACTCCATCCTGTAGAACAGAAAAAGTTGGTCATAACAAAGTGCAGTTTATTTCAAAATATCTTTTAAATAATTCGAATTTATAGCAGCATGAATATTAATAAATGCCAAATTGTAATTTTGACAGATTGCAAAAGCTGTTTACTATTCTGAGCGTTTTATTTTATTATTTTAAATTTTAGATCATATTCGTTTGAAAACAGATGCATATTTGCTTTCGAAACGTAAAGTTATTGTAGGTATTTAAGCTTTATTACTCAATAAATCGGACCAGTGCCAGTTTATACCTTATACATGGACCGAATCAGTCTCGGCCATTCTAGATTGAAATGACGAAAAGTGCATACGCTTACCATAGTAGCAGCTCGTGGTTTAACCCACAAGGAAGGTTAGGATTATGAAATAGCGCCACAGGTGTCTCCTGTGGCGCATTCAACATTTTCTCCCAGTTTACTATATCTATACAGGAAACAGGGTATTTTCATTATGAAAATGTACCTTCCGTTAGTAGAAATACAGGCCAATCAACGCAAAGAATAATAAACACGAATACATTACTTACCGTTTACTAGGAAATGTTTGGAGGCCATCAGATTCACAGCTACCATTGGCCAGATATCCAGCAGTGCCAATTTTGAACTTTTCTTCAAATTCTCCAAAGTCGATATAAGAGTGCAATTTGTCGTCGTCCAGTTCATTAAATATTGTACCTCTTACTTGGTTTGGTTTTAAAGCTATCCAATTTATTGTGGGTAGCTTGTACTGGAACAGAAAAAAAAATTATCAACTGTATATGTACAGGGTGGCTCGAATTCGTGTCTATGTATGGGGAACTCGAAAACCGTAAGAGATACAGTGTCGGTCAAATTAAGGGAAAATTGCGCATTTAAGTGCCTAACAATATGCCGTTTAGAAAGTTTTAAAATTCCGAGTATTTACGGAGATATCCGGAAAAAACCGAAATTTTGAAAAATTGTTTTATTTTTTTCCTGGGCTTATTTAAAAACGGATTTCAAATCTAATTGCACTTTTTCCGCTCTATCCAATGATGATATCCAGTTTGAAATCCAACGTTTCGTCTTCAAGGGATCACTATCAACTTTCTTTTTTTAAATACGAACTTTAATTTTTTTTATCGTTTTTCAGATGTATTGGCGTTATTAATATGACTATGTGTTTTTATTTTGTTTTATGTTTTATTTTTTTTATTTTTATTATTTTTTATTATTTTTATTTTATATATTTTGCTTTGGCGTGATTTTAA